>WEKY01021085.1:755256-767206 GCA_013390045.1 Picathartes gymnocephalus | reverse complement strand
TTTTTTTTCGTTTACATACTAATTATAAATACAGAAGTCTCCAGACAGAATTACAGCCTACACAGAATCAAGGATCTGCATCTGGGCTGTAGGACACCAACCCCCATGTCCTCATGGGTGTGTGACAACGCACTGAAATAAAGACAAAGCATTAATCTCTTTGTGGCTGCTTCTGATGTGCAGCACTTCTGCTGAAGACTCTTTTAAGCCTTAAGCATTCCCATGTAAACAAAACCTCAACCCGCTACAAAGTAAGCTTGTGCAATTGGAAATAAATGTTTGTTTTGAAATAAAAAGAAGACATCTGCATATATACAGACAAATCATAAGCCTTTGATCAACCCTATAAAGTATGTCTGCATATAACAAAAACTGTCAGGCTCATAACTTCCTTTGGAAAGAAAAATAATGTGATGTCCCATACCCTCCTTATTCACCAAGATTATTTATCCCCCTAAAGAATAGTGTTTTGTTTATTCAGTAACACAAATAAATCCAAACTAAAGATCTGTAGCTGTCAGTTAACAGGGCGAGTGCTGTAGAAATGAAAGCAGAAACAAGGGTGGAATAACACGGGACACGCTGCCAGTGCTGGCACTCTCAGAATGTCCCAAACTTGCACCTCTTGCTTTCCTGATCCATCACGAGTAAGCAGGTGACCACAAAGATTACAGGCACCAGCAGAGGATCTCTGTCACCACTAAAGCTTTTCTCTCACCAATCAATGTTGCTTTAACACCACCTCTTTTGGGTTTGAATTCTACCCTAGAGCACCTGTATTCCCCACTCCTACCCCGTTACACCATTCCATCCCCACAGAACCAGTGTGATCCTCATTTGAAAGGTGCCACTGGAATTCAGGATTGGGGTTAAGTAATCTCCGCAATAAGAGGATACAACAGGATGCTCTTGTACCATCTGATGTTACAGCAACGATATTTGTTTACACAAGTATTAAAGGGAGGTTAAATTTAAATATCTGAAAGGCAAACATTCTAGGAAACAATATCTAGAGTGGCCCCTGTCCATTCGAGCAGATAATCAGGATGAATAATTTACAGCTGCACTTTCGTGTCCGCTGCAGCCGAGGAGAGCAGCATCGTAAGGAGCTTGGGGAGATGCCGACACATCTGCTCACCAAGTGGAATAATCAGGAGCACTCCAAGCAAGAATGGTCCAGTAACCTGTTCTACTTAGGTGACAAATGGAACAGGAAGCAGTGGGAGGACAAGGAATCAAAAAAAAAAAGAATTTAAAAAAAAAATCAGCACGGTCCTAGTGAGGTCAGAATTTCGTGCTTTTGCAGTAGTGCACATTCTGCCTCAGTGGAAAACAGAGCTATGCTCTGAATCATCACAGATTTTTGCTAAAGGTATCTTAGGGTCAAGACAGGGTACCTGATCTGGCACACTTGCATTCAGGCCTTCCTGCTGTGCCACAGGGACTCAGGAGCCATGAATGAGATCCTGGGAGCAGCATCCACTCATCCCCATTGCTCCGGTAACAGCCAGCAGAAGGCAACAAACAGCTAACAAAGCAAACACGCTCCAAAGAACTCTCCAGAAAGACAAGCGAGTCTCATCGTACAGCTGGGAATCCAGCACCATTTGATACCTTTTCCAGGGATTGAATTAACAGACTGAACACTAATTTAGTACAGATGTTGCTCAGGTGGAAGGATGGTGCAAGTTTCATCGAGGGATTGCCTTGTAAAAAGATGAGGAGCATCTGGAGGAATAACACTGGCATATAAAAACTGTCATTACAAAGGAGACAGATGGATGAAAAAAAAAAAGTATCTTTGAGCAGATTAAAGAAATCTATGTGTACAGCTACGAACTGCCAAAAAAGACATGCTACGGTCTGGAGTAACTCTCATGAAACACAGGGAGCCACAGCACCTTGCAATTGTGTGAGGGGAGAGTTCTAAACAACCTCGTCCTGCCATACAACCTTCATAGGTTTTGCTTATCCATCTCTATGAGGTTTTTGTTAAAATCACAGTCTGTTTATTACCTGAAAATAGGAAAAAGCAGATAGACATAGGTGTGACTCAATGTAGCACAGTGAGACCACGTTACTACAGAGTAAACTGCACAATTTAAAGCCAAGATCCTCCTCCCAGCAGCACTCTGTCCACTAAAGTAGCAGAAGGAACTATTATCCCTTACAGAACTTAAGAGTCATTCTGAAATTAGGTTTGTTCACCCATCCACAAACAGAAAATGCCTAAATCCAAACCCAAAGGAAGTTATTCCTGATGTATGGTTCACCTATTACCTGCCTTGCCTGTTATTTACAACATGCCTTTGTTGGGTAGCACTTTTTTGTTGCTGTTTTACAGAATTTCCAAAGTGCTTTCAGCATTCTACTAAGCCATAAGAAGCATTTCTGTCTATATACAAATTTTACTGACTGACATAGTGAGCAACCTGCAGCAGAAATCTAAGAAATTCATTCACAAATGCCAGATCACACATCCAGCCGAGCAGAATAAGAACCAGGAACAGCCTCAGCTTTGCTGTACAAAACTCCCTTGTCTTCACAACCCAATATATTATCCAAAGATCAGCTTACAATTCATGCAAGGTAAATCAAAGCCAACTCTGGAGCTCTGCAGCGTGTCTGTGATCAACCAGATCAATTAGCAAATGGATTTTAGTTAGACCAGTCTAAAATGAGATTACATTAGGCTCATACCGGGAGGCTGGGTTTCAGTAGCACAGCCCTGTAGTTTCTGTGCTAAGCTCAAAATATCACAGAAGTATCCATTGCAAAATCCATATTAAACTGGAAACATGCAGGCCAACAGCCAGCCCCTGACAATAGCTACTACATTCCCTCCCAAAATGCAAGGAACTTGCTCCATCTCCTCTGATAGGGACTAGAGCAGTGTTTTGGGCACACTTGGTGTGCAGTCACATACTAAACCTGGCCTAAAGTTTCTATGAACAAAGGCAGAAGGGCTTAAAAAAAAGAGAAGGATGTAAGCAACAAGGTGTAAACCCATTTCCAGCACAAAAGGTGAAGGAATTGGAGTAACTGTTCTCCACTTAAGGACGGGTCAGGCAGACAGATTTAAATAGGAGTGGTTCAAAACAGTTTGGATTATAATCTCTACAGTACAGAGGAAAAGTCCCAGCCCCTCCAAAAATGAACATTGTTCTACTGATGGAAATTGTCCTAAGTCATTGCTTTCCTTCTGTGAGGCTTTTAAAACACCAAAGGAGGCAGAAACACAAGTTAAAATTCTTACAGTTTAAAAGAGCATAAATATAATATTGTATCATTTTATTCTTCACCTCCTCTTGCTTTGCCAAATGTGTTTACACACAAACATCGCAGCACTTTACAGAACAGCACTGTAACACAAGCACTGAAAATAAAGAAATCAAAATGCTGAATTGTAACACTTTACAACCAGCAACTTGAACCCACCTTGAAATCCTAGATAATCCTAGCCAAGCCCAGTAAGTCACATTCCAACATCAGACTACAAAGTTCCATTAACACAGACACCATTTGCTCACATTGTCAATAACAAACCAATGGACAGAAGAGAGTGGAAAAGTCCTACAATTGCCCCAGTTTCCCATAAAAATAATGCTGGATTTTCCATAACATTATTAAGATGTCTTTAAAAGTTAATATAGCCAGTTTGGCCTACACAGAAAACTTCAGTTCCTCGTAGCCTTATGCTGCTGGGGAGAAAGGGTTGTGGGTGGGTTTTATGCAATTTTGTTACTCAAAATAATAAAGCAAGACTTTCCTCTTTGCCAGTGCCATTGTTGAGTTTTCCAAAGATAACTCAGAATTTGGATTCTAGGACCATAACCTTTAGAAACCTAGTTCTAGGACCTGCACTTTAGAGAAAAGTGTGATTCATTTTACGAAATTAGCAGGATGGGTTGAGTGAGCTACTAAGTATCAGGTTAAACCTAAAAATTACACCTGCCCGAGCATTGCTTACACAAAGTTTTCAGCCTGGAAAGCACCTCTGAAGAGTTTAAGGACAGACTGTCCCATCCCACACACACTCTCTTAACCTATAAATTATTGCAGCTCTGGTTCTAAAATTCTAATCAAAGAGCAGGTGGAGTTGAGTTAAATTTAAAAAAAAAGAAAAAAATCACATTATATTAACTATGTTACACCTCATTTCCCAGTTCTAATCAACAAAAGGAAAGTAATTAATGACCTAACAAGAAAAGTGACCAGCATTACTGATGTTAGACAACTGACTACACCAGGAGCAGCACTTGTTCTCCTACTCTATAAATATGCAAGAATCCCAGAGCCATGTTCAGAAATTAGTAAAATTAACTCTGCAATCAAAGTTAAAATAATAAAGGCAAGGAGGTTATAAAGCAGTTGAAAATCACCATGAAGGGCGAGAAAGTAAGGAGTGAAGCAACACAGAGGCAAAAATTCTTCAGTACTTTAAAGACAACAAAAGGAAGAAAGATACAGAAAGCAGAAGGCTTCATTATGAAATCTTGCACAGCTCATCACCTAATTAAACAAACTATTCCAAATGCAGTGAGCTTAAAACCAAACACCTTACTGGAATAATCTAGAGTAGTCAGAGGCAATAAACACGTGCAAACAAGAAGATATACTCATGTCCACACGGAGAGGCAGCACAGCATTCAGGGAGGACACAGAACAAAAGGATGAGATTCTTCCAACTCCAATCGCCAGTAACAAACCAGGAACCAGGGTCTCTCCAGCACAGCTATCTCCCAGAGTGGCTGGCTCTCACAGGAAAACAAAAGTCTATTCTCAAGCAATGAAGAAAATACTTCCACCACTGAATGACCTTATAAGCAAGAGGAATCCAGCTGTTGCTGTCTCAAACTTTACAAAGACATTTATTGTCCCAATGAAAGAGGACAAAGAGTCCTAACAATCAAAAATAGCATGCAGGCTGTGAAAGGCCAGGCATTTGCCCATCAGGATATTAAGTTTACCAATTTAGGAGAACTGAGGACAGAAAAGTAGCAGGGCTACGTGTCCAGCATCCAGTGCCAGGAAAAACACAACCGTGGGTTACAATTTGCTTACCTTCTATAGAAGGGGCCTGGTCCACAGCTGCATATAGCATCTCTTTCAAAGCCTGCAAGGGAGAGGCAGAGAACAAGGAACACAGTTAGTATTAGAAGAGAAAAAAAAAAAAATTACACTGTTTTGATACGCCTGTTTAAAAGCAAAAGCAATTAAAGCCCTTCTATCCTGCAGACTGGCACACAAAGCTACAGTACGTGATGTCAAGGCTATCACACATATTTCTGTTCACAAGTGAAATAGGTTCATGTTTACTGACTGCTTTGTCTAAAGCCTGTTACCTTACTAATCTATGAAATTTATTCCAACTGTACATTTCAACATCTTCCTTCGGAAAAATGTTTCCCAGTTGGTAGGATGCTAAAGGCTTTACATTAAAAAAAATGAAGAAATAACAAAACCTGAAGCGTTGCGTGACACAAAGGAGTTTGTCAAGGCAAATGGAGGAAAAGCAGCCTCGGGGATTTCTCATCACTGCACAAAAATACACATACATCCTAGAAGATGAAGACAACCTGATGACGAAGATTAGGGAACCAAGGGTGATGGGCTTCTCTAGAGGTGGGAACTGAAGGGCAACATTAACACCAGCCAGAATTATTAACCAGGTTTCAGGTCCTGGAGGCACCATGAGCTGCCTCCCAGAGAGCAGCCACTCACCCATACTCGAGGAGCAGTGCAGCAGCAGGCCCAGGAGGCAAAGGGGATCCTACAGATCCATACAGGGCACCCCTGGCAGTCACCCCTCCTTTACCAGAGCCACGAGGGAGGCACCACATCACAAATTTCATCACTTGCAGCTCCTGTCTGGAAGGCCTCTTTCCAGGCAGTTGTTAAGGTGCTGGTGTTACTCCAGGCATAGATTAAAGATTTGCTTGCTCACAATCCACATAAAGTGAATTCAGATCAATGACTGAAGGAATGAGGTGAGTTCAGGGGAGGCTCACCATGATGATCAGAGGGTTGGAGCACCTCTGCTACAGAGACAGGGTGAGAGAGCTGGGGGTGTTCAGCCTGGAGAAGAGAAGGCTCCAGGGAGACCTCAGAGCACCTTCCTGTGCCTAAAGTGGCTCAAAGAGAGCTGGAGAGGGACTTGTGACAATGGCCAGGAATGACAGGACAAGGGGAAATGGATTCAAACTGACAGAGGGCAGGTTTGAATTAAACATTAGGGAAAAAAATCTTTACTGTGAGGTTGGTAAGGCCCTGGTACAGGTTGTCCAGAGAAGCTGTGGCTGCCCCATCCCTGGAAGTGTCCAAGGCCAGGCTGGACAGAGTTTGGAACAACCTGGTTTAGTGGAAGGTGTCCCTGCCCATGGCAGGGAGTTGGAACAAGATGATCTTTAAGGTCCCTTCCAACCCAAAACATTCTAGGATTCGATGAATAATCTGAATCATCATTTTGGAACAAGAAGCCATCAGGAAGGACCCATTCCTACTGCAAAGTGATTTGCTTAGACACACCTCACATCTTAATGCCCATACTGAACGTGAGTACCCTCCTCCACCACCACAAAGAACGGATCTTATTCCCTCACTTTTGAGCCCACAGAAATGTGTCACCAAAAAAAGTCATTTGGGTCTTCTTAGTTCCTATGTATTCTGCCTGATTCCCAACATATCCCCTACTTCAGTAATCCTGAAAGATAGCAGAAGCAGAGGTGTGTGTCACAGCACCCCAGAACCAAACCTCCCAGCCTAAATGACAAATCCCTCGATATCCTCGAGGTAAAAACCACCAGCTCAGCAGCTGGGAGCTGAGCACTGTTGTAACACAGTGGTTATGATCCTGTTGGGTAAATACAAGGTCTAAAGGACAGCTCTGTTTATCACAAGATATCCAAGGTGGCTGCTTACACTGGCAGCTCTGGCATCTCTCAAAGGTCTGGCTCCTGAGTCCACAGGGATCTCAACAGAGGTCACTTGCATAATTGTTTTCCCAACCGAGCCACTGCTGGGTGATCCTCATTCCAGCTGCACAGCTCTCCTCTACTCTTGGTGCTTTTCTAGAATTCCTCAGGAACACAGGCCACTTCAGTCCCTTCCCCCCATGACTCACTGGTCAGCAACACATGATCTCCCTCTGCATACCAAGTGGTCAAAAAGTCTTCCTCCTTTTTCCATCCCAGTCATCGTCCTCACCTACCTGTAACTTTTTCCATGAACCACAACCACACAACACAGGATAAGCAAACCAGAAGAGACAGCACATTGAAAGTCACTGTAGTAATAACTTGTCTCTTAACCCACCCAGATGTACACCTGGCATAATTCCTATCTCTGGTTTTATCAGTCATTTTTTAAAGAACAAATTAAAAAGGACAACATTGACAGTCCTGCACTAAACAATCTTGAAAGCTGAAGGTGTCAGTCGTCCCACAGACCTCTCCCCATGCAGACTGACATAGTACAATCTGGCAGCTGCAGGGCAGCAGATTTTGCTAGTTTTCCTGACCTACATAAGTAAACCAATAACCTGAAAGTGAAAGACTCAGTGCTCCTTCACACCTAAACTATTTAGTCCTCTAGATTACAGAATTTTAGAACTCCTCGTTCACAGAAGTTATCCATCACTGTCAATGTGAAACACTTAAGAATTACTCTTTCTGCCCTCGAACTAGAATAAATGGGTTATTTCCTTGCTTTAGACTGTGCCAGTGCTATGCCTTGCACCCACAGTAAACTTGTGTAAATACACATGAGAGAACAAAAAAAAAAAAAGGCAAAAAGAAACCACTTGAAAACGTAACCATCATACCTTAACAGTGAAAAAAATCAAGGACAAAAACCTGAAAACACTCGGAAAAAAACCACCGTTTTATAGGAGTCTTTCAAAGCACTTCTGCTCCTCTAAGCTCGTCCGCTAACAGCCCGAAGGACAAATAGTGAAATAGCACAACAGATTTGTGTCAGGAGGTGGCAAGCCTGGGTGTGAACTGCCTATCATGAAGCTGGGTTTGACGAGCAGAATTGGCCACCTCCCAAAAACTGAAAGCCTGTTTCTGCAAGAGAGATGCTGAAGGCAAAGCAGGCAACCTCAGCTAGCAGTTTCCTCTCCCCCCACCCACTTCCTGCTGCAGGTGGTGCCTGGGAGAAATGATGCCCAGAACTCAGCAACCTGTTTCTCTTCTCCAACATTAAAAGGACTTAAAACCTGGGATCTCCCTCAAAGAGAAGAGAGGTCACCTGCACACACCTTTACCCATCTCTCCCATGAACACTGCACCTGTAATAACTGTTCTGCTCCTCCTCCTCCCTCCCCAGCTGCTGCGATTTCAAAGGTATTATGTACTTTTTCTATAAAAATACCATCAGACTTCTGCAGATAAACAAATTCAGGCCAGATTAACTGCAACCAAACAGCCATCTGGCAACTGTACAACTGAGTTGTACAGTTCCATGAGCTGGACGTGCAGACACACACTTACATTTAGAAGTCTGAGCAGGCAGAGCAACCCAGAGAGAGACACGAGGGCAAAAGAACCCAGGAGGGTTTGTGGATAAGCAGAGGACTGACAACCCCACAGTTTCAATGCATCAAAAATGAACATTAGATGCAGGAGAGCACACTCTTAGGAGAAAAAAAAAGCATCAGCTGAAATTCGTGCAAGAGTTACCTGGATTTGTTCAGTACTGACCTATGTGGGAATGAGAATTCAGTTGTCTGGCACAAAAAGTTGGGATTTTGTTTGTTTTCATGTTTCTCCTCTTTTCCATTTTTCCTGTTTTCACATTTTTCCAAAGGAATTGAAGGGTAAATGAGTGGCCCAAAACTTTAAAGGCAAAAACTGCACTGAAGCAGTGCATATCACAGTTATAGTTTAACATGATAGGAAAACGTGGCTCACTTTACATGAGAAAATACACTGCCAGATCCCCTAAAACAAGGTGAGCAAACCCTTTCACTGCTGCTGCCAGGGCGAGGCACATCCACATCATTTCATGCAATCTTTAGAAAGGAAATTTGGGATGGAAAGCCAAATCAAATCAATCAAGGTTTGTGTAAATCTCTTAATGTTGGCTCAGTCATAGTAAATGTCTTTGGGAAAAGCTGAATGAAACAGAATAGCACTCATTGCCATTTTTCCTCTTTTCTGTAAGCCAAGTGCTCCTTCTCAAACAGCAGATGTAACAGTAATGATCACTGCAGAGCTTTTGCTGAAAGAAAATAAGAATCTAAGTCAAACCTATCAAAATATATCTTAATTTTGCCTGTTTAAAAAAACCTAATGGATTTTTCTCTCCCTAAAGCTCTCACACTGACTACCAGCCCTAAGCCCAGGCAACTTCCATACTTCCAACAAGCACACTTAGAATACTTAAACTGGTTATTCTGGGGGGAGAAAGACCATGTTAATGGTAAGAAGTTTTGAGGACTGTCAATTGTTAAAGACCACCTTTTTAGGTATTGAAAACACAACAATCTCATTCCTCTTTCTGATGTTATCACCAACAGAATTACACCTGGTCTGTCTGGCAAAGCTCCCCCAGGCACTCTTACTCGAAATCCCATCCAAGGATCTCAAAGGTTACCTGGATCCCGCCACACTCCTGGAATCACCTGCTCTCCAGTGGAAATAACTACAAATAACAGAGTATAAAAATTAAGATGAGGGCATGTAAGCTTTACAATGCAGAATGACAAAGAAAGCAATTTCTGCATCATCTTTTAGTCTTTTCACGGGGAACAGCTTCAGACTGAAAGAGAGCAGGGTTAGATCAGGTATCAGGCAAAAAATCTTCCCCGAGGGTGGGGAGGCCCTGGCACAGGTTGCCCAGAGAAGCTGTGGCTGCCCCTGGATCCCAGGGAGTGTTCAAGGCCATGATGGATGGAGCTTGGAGCAACCTGGGATAGTGGAAGGTGTCCCTGCCCATGGCAGGGGATGGGACAAGATGATCTTTAAGGTCCCTTCCAAACTCAAACCATTCCAGAATTCTGTGATCTTGAACACGACATCCTGCAAACAGGAAGAATCATTTCAGGGTTAAAAACGTACCCAAGAAGATCTCTCACTCTGAAAGGCTGGTTACTGCTCTAATTAAGAAGGAAAAGATACAAACTGTGAGGTGAAGAAACAATGTACCACTATTAAATACACAAATAATGTTTAAAACTGTTACTGTGACACCTTCTGCAAGCAGCACTGCACACAGGTAACACAGGCAGCGTTTAACCTCACATTTGCTAATCAGCATCTGGGAATCCTTCTGGACAAAGGAGGGCTGGGTGCTTTTTGCCTCAGGTATAAGCAACAAGTAAACTGAGGTAGTGCTGGGCTTTTATGCACTGCACCCACACGACCACCAGTTACTGAATAATAAATGCCAGGCTATTCCATCACGTAATATGCTTGAGCAGGAGGCTGACTCACATCCAGCCAGCTGCAACAAGGCAAACAAAGAGTTTGAAAGTTATTACTGAAAGGGAGGGTGAGGTTTGTGTTTTTGTTCACTCCACATTAAGCTGTCTATCCAAGCAGGAGATTACTGGTGATTAGAAAGAGTAACAACTCCAAGGAAGTTTTTAGGGAAATCTACATTTTAAACTGGGATGGAGGAAGGGAGCATGACATCATAATAGTGCCCTAGTTAAAACAGCTGAAAATTAACCTCCTATAATGAAAACAGTGTCTGAGGAGCAGCAGAGCTCTTCACACATTAATCAAGGTGTCTTAGTTCACCGGGTTTCCTCACCCTCTCTCCACAGCTGTTTGCTCAGCATGCAGCCAGATCTTTCACCCTTTTATCTCCCCCTTGCCTACCCCTCCAACCGATCTCCAAACCTGCTCTTAGGAAGAGATCCAAGTTTTCTGTTTCCAGGAACAGAACTCTCACAGGGATAACCCATCGGAGCCATGATACAGAGCTAAGCTGGCCCTTCTTTATTTTATCAAGACAATGGTTTTCCTCCTCCTCAAAGACTGATGGCATTATTTGGCCATCTAGCTCTCCACATAAATTCAAGGAGATCACAATATTGTGGTAAAGCCAAATCCAACTGCAGTTTTTATTTAAACATCCGTCCCTCTGCAGTCAGGTAAAGGAAAACAAAGGAAGAGTGAAAAGGGCAGATATAAACTTTTCAAGCTCGACATTACAACAAAGCAAGCTAAGATAAATGTGGTTTTCCTTACAAATGCAGACAGATTAATAGGAATAGTATAAATAAATTGCTATTATAGTCCTAGGGAGAAGATACAGGCCCTCAAACAATAACAAATGTTGCACGGTTTTAACTGAGTCAACCAGTCAAGAAGTTTTGCTGATCACGGCTGTCCTATAATCAGCTTTCCGTTGTCTAGATTTAATTATTACTTGTGGAGAAGACATCGCTGGCACCTGCCACTTTTACTGCTGACGCTGAAATAGGAAATGGTTTTACTACAAATAACCACCTTCAGCTCCGTCCAGTTAAACTCAAGCCCAGCATTGGTCTGATAAATCTGAAACGAAGCAATCAGCGTGACCTTTAGCAGGCTGGCGCGATAAAGCCCGAAAAAGCTGTATTCTGCAGATAATTCACGATTAATGCAGCAGAACTTGGTGCAAACAGTGCTCATAAACGCCCCGACTCGAGTGTGAAACAGCGAGATGCAGAGCCTTACTTAAAAAGGATCATGAAACGGGAGTTGACGGGGGGTTTGGTGCCTTGTTTTGGGGGCTTCGGGGGAGGTGATGGGTTTGGTGCCTTTTTTGGGGGGGCTCGGGGGAGTTGATGGGGGTTTGGTGCCCTGCTTCGGGGGGCTCGGGGGAGTCGAGAGCGGCACCGGTGGCCCCCGGCGGGGCAGGGAGGGCGCCGGGAGCTGCCCAGCCCAGCGGGATCGCCCTTGAGAGGCCGGGAGCCTCTCAAAGTCACCGCTCCTCCGCCGCCGGGGCCGGGAAGCAG
>WEKY01021085.1:743615-754317 GCA_013390045.1 Picathartes gymnocephalus | reverse complement strand
GAGACGGGAATGGGGATGAGAACGGGATGGGGATGAGACGGGAACAGGGATGAGAACGGGATGGGGATGAGACGGGAACAGGGATGAGAACGGGATGGGATAGGATGAGAGTGGGGATGGGGATGGGGGCAGGGATGAGATGGGAAGGGGATAGGAATGGAATGAGGGTGGAAAAGGGGATGGGGGGTGGTGGGAACAGGATGGGATAGGATGGGAAAGGGAATTGGGATGAGATGGGATAGGGAGGGAATGGGAAAGGGATGGGAGTGGGACGGGCATGAGATGGGGATGAACGGGGAAGGGAATGGGATTGGGAAGGGAGTAGGATGGGATGAGATTGGTATATGATGGGATGTGGGTGGGGTGTGATGGAAAGGGAATGGGGTGGAGATGAGGTGAAACGGAAAGGGGGTGGGAAAGGGAGAAGTGTAACAGGGAGAGTGTGGTGTGCATGGGGGAAGAGAAGTGACGGGATGGGCAGGGATCAAGGAGGGGAAAGACAGAGAACAAGGATGGAGATGGAGGACAGAGCAGGAAAAAGTACAGGAAAGAATAAGAGTAAGAATTGAGGGAGGAGGGGAGCTGGGCTGACAGGCCACAAAAGACTGGGAGAAAAGGGACAGAAGGAGAAGAGGGGAAAAGAAAGGGAGAGGGGAAAATGAAAATTCTCCCAAAGTTGCATGATCTCCACCACCTTTGCTCATGCACTGCCCATCAGTGCTGTGCACATCCAGGCAGGGACAGGCAGAGCAGGGACTCCAGGGCAGCTCTTGGAGCAAACCCACCTGCCCGGGGCCACGGCTGCCCCGGAACAGAGACACCGCTGGGGCTAGGGGTTTGGTACCAACTGGGTCATGGCCTGAGAGACCAAACTGGAGCCAGTCAGAGTGGGGCTGCAACCTTTGGCTATCCCAAGGATTCTCAGTGGCCCTAACCCCGCCCCTCCCCAATCCCTTGACTTTGGGGATTTGCCGCATTTGTGATTAATTCCGGTTTCCTTCAAGCCTCCCAACCTTTGGCACAACTTCAGGTGGCAGTTTTCATCTTTTTCCCACCCTCGCAGGGCTGATCCCATGTCCTGCTGCCCTGGGCACCACAAGTTCCCTCCCCGGCAGCAGCAGCTGCAGCACCACTCCCCGCGACCCCCGCAGCGCTCGTTCGCTGCGGAGATTTACGGGGATCCTCTCGCAGGCCCGGGGATCGGTGATTTGCGAGGGCTGAGATTCTCCTGGCAGCGACAGCGGCGCTCGCTGATACCATCTCTTAATTACGTTCGCAGCAAACCCTTTAATGAGCAGAGCTTTGGTGCCCTTGGTGCGAAACCCGGCGCTCAGCAGCCTGCCCGGCGCTGACCCCGGCAGCAGCCCGCCGCCGTGTCACAGCTTGACTTACATTTCGCAGGTCACCAGCTTTTCAATGCCTCACCTTGGCAGGCTCTGCTGTGCCCGATAACATCGCCTGGGGGCTGAGCCTGCTCCCGCCGCGATCCGACCACGGGAGCTGGGATTTTACAGCCCCGACCCTTTGGATGCTTTCGGGCTCCCGGAGATAACTTGCAGTGGGGAGGGGGGGAAGGAAAGGAGATTAAGAAATAAATATTCTCTTTGTTATTTGCGGGAGGAATTGCCTGGAATACATACTGGGATGTATAATAAATTAATGTCTTCTGATACCACATCTGGCAAATTTCGTGATGGAAAGTAACCAGTGATTCCCCCCACCTTCTCTTTATTTATTTTGTATCAATAGATGCTATTTTTTTTACCGTTAAACGAAGGCAAATGATGGCAGGGGAGGCAGGCTGGGTCCTTTGCTCACCATTGCCCTTCAGAAACAGCTCCGTTCAAATATCTGATTGGCAGAACCCTGCCTCCCGTTATCAGACACCCTTTGGGACCACACTTAGCATCCTTGTGTTTCACTGCTCTGTGGGGACTTGGGGCTTTCCAGCTCCCCTAAAGGTTTCAAAACTCTCAGCTCTGCATGTTCAGGCTCGGGGGAGGAATGCAGAAAGGGAGAGAGGGCGAGGAGAAGCCTTAAATGAAAGAGAAAAGGCCACCACCATTGCCAGCCTTTCCTGCCTTGTGCCCATGGCTGGGTGGAGGGCAGACAGGGGAATCCAGGGAAAACTGAGGAGGGATGCTGGTCCCAAATGATCCCGGCCTTGGCTCTGGAACTCAGTCCCCACAGCTCAGGTTTGGATCCCAGTCGCTGTGCCTTAGGTCTGGATCTCACTCCCCACACCTCCCTTGCATCAGGCTGCCACGTTTTCCTCATGTCTCTCTCTCTCTCTTTTGCAGTAAAGAGTTTGCATTGTGATTTCCCCCATGCTGTTGTAGTTAGGAAAAAATCATAGAAGCAATGTTATTTGCATTTTTAAACCAAGCAAGGAGAAGCCGGAGTGGGCTTTCCGCCAGTGCAGTCTGGCACTTACTTTGTTAGGAGCATATAGAATAATTTATAAATAGCATGGTGGGATTTTTTTAAAATATATAATTATAATTTTAAAGCTCCTGCATCGTTGGGGAAAAGGAGTCTTTTAAAAAGGCTTTAGGGGAAAAAGAGTCTTGCAGAGGGAAAATTTGCCTTACTGGCATTCGTGAAATCACAAAGAGGAGAGTTTTCCATCGCAGGAGACAATGCAGGAAATCCATGGACCTCCTCCCCAGGCAAAAAGATTTTAGGATGCCTGGATATTTAGGGGCTCAGTTTGGCATGGGAGGAAATGCTTTAGGAGCTCGACCTTCCTCAGCCCCATGAGCAGAGCAGGATGTGCTGAGCCTGGGCCATGGGGTCAGGGGGATTGGTGTGATTTACTAAATTCCCTTGCCGTTCACTTCAGGGGGATCTGGGAAGATAAAGAAACCTCTCCACTAAAAACAGAAGAAATAATGCCCCATCCCAGGATTTTGGGAGCAGCAGCATATCCCAACCTTGGTGCAGAGACAGTGGAGGCATCAGGAGGGGCAAAGGCTGCTCTTTGCATCCTTCACTGTCCTGCCCTGCCCATGTGGTGATTCCTGCTCCAGAGGGACGACCAGAGGCTTCACTGCCACTGCTTGGAAAGAAAGACAGGGAATAAACAAACACAGAAGTAAAAGCAAGTCGGGAGCAAGCTTGATGTGGAACAATGAATTAATTGAGTAAATCACACCAAGAGATGCTGCCCTGACTTCCAGGATCAATAGAGCATCAGCCCTGGGCTTGGACACCCCCAGCAACCTCCAGCCAGCCCCGAGCCCTCCCATTATCAGCTCTATCACTGGTGGTCTTGAGAAACGGGGTCGATATATCAGATTTCCCAGTGCAAAAATGCACAAATCCTCCGGCAGCCTGAGCTGGAGCTATCGATTTTTCTCATATTTCCCCTCCCTGCTGGCAGGGGATGAGGGGGTGATGATGAGCATCAGGAGCTGGGGGGTCCCAGACCCCAGGGAAGAGGCAGTGCACGAGGACAGACTGGGACCAGCCCAGTCCACTGGGAGATGTCAGGGTGTTTATACACCCAGGTGAGCTGCCTGCAGAAAGTTCTTTCAAAGCAGGCGGAGCAGTGGTTTCCAGGAAATAATAATGCAGTGGATTGATCTGATTCCAGCGGAGGGATTTTGGTATCCATCCATCCCCTTCCAAGCACTGCCCTGGCAGCTCCTGCAGATTTTCCAAGGTGGGTAAGATGATGCTTTTGTCCGTGTTTCAGGATGAGACTGCCAGGAGGGGCTGTGCCTTCCTCTGCCTTGGATGCAGCAGGGTCAACTTACCCACTGGCTGAATTTGATCCAGTGGGAATTGAGTCCAACACAGAGGTGGATTTAGGACTCGCAATTCCCTACAGGGATGGGGCAGCTCACGCAGATGTGGGTCTTTGGGCAGTAACCATGCAGGATTTTTCCCATACATGGCTCACTCGGTGTCCAGACGCCTGATGTTAAAACTCCCAACGTCGGGCAACAACCTTGCCCTGACTGGGTGGGTTCAGTTGCTGCTAAAACACTTAGGGATGCAGATACACAGGGGAAAGAAGCAGCTCCCTTTTTCCAGGAGTGTCCCCTGTGCTGGGAGCAGAGCTGCCTCTGCACTGGGTGACCTTTCCCAGGCTGACTCACGGCCACGAGCAGGCGGCAGCTCCTCACGGCTCACACGTGTCCCCTCCGCTTTGCTGAGGTCACAGCAGCATCCTGCCTGGAAATCCAGCCAGGGAATGTGAATAACCCATCTGCCCAGGTGGTTCAGTGCCCCTGCCATGTGGCTTCCAGGAGTGCAGCGTGCCCCAGTGCCACAGAGGGATGAGCCCCTGGGAGCTGTGCCAGTGCTGGCTGGGCTGGGGACTCGCTGTGCTGCCTCAATCCGGGAGCAGATGGGGGGGTTTCACGCCCTTCCCTGGTGTGTAAGTGATTGCTCCTGGATGGTTTCCAACCCACATAGATGTGCCTGGTTTAATTTATGCACGCTCACTTTGTGTGAGAAGACAGCAGCTGACCAGTGGTTAAGAAAACTGAGCACCCCGAAAAGGTCTAAAATTGGAGAAGGAATAAGAGCTGCTTCCTCCAAGGCCCAGAGCTGCCTGGGCTGCTTCCAGGAGAGCCTGGGAAGTGCCTCCAACCTCCCTGATCCAGCCCTGGCACTGCCCCACTGCTAAATCTCCCTCCTGAAGCTGAAGGGAGCCTGTCCCCTCCGCACCTCACCATGTCCATAGGATTGCCCCACCATGCTCTGGGGCAGCACGGACCCTTATCCCTTCGGGATGTTTTCCAGGGGACAGGGGCTGGTAAAGTGCCAGGTGGCCTTGGGACCGTTCCTGTCCTGTTTACCCCAACCTCACTTGCCTTGTTAAACACGCTCCTGCCTCCCCATCGCCACCCTGACTGCTGGCCCCTTCCCAGGGGAATACACCACATGAGGGAGTGAAGGAAGGGAGGTGACCTGGGACAAGAAACAGCATCCATGGAGCCGGGAAGAGCAGCCCAAGCCCATGTGTGACACTGTGAGCTGGTGTAACTTCATGCTGGAGGATGTGTCACTGCAATTCTCTGCACTAAACTTGTGTCCCTTGTCCAGCGTGGCAGTAATGGCAACAAAAATCTGTGTGGCAGCGAGCTTGAGGTGTGTGGTAAGAGCTGTGGCAGAGGCCTCTAAAGCTGGCTGGACTTCCTAGGAGTTTTTGGAAATCCTGACATAGCTTTGTGGGTTTTTGAACAACCTCTGGACCTTATCAAAGTGCATGAGAGGCCACAGGCTTCCTATTTGCAAGGGCTATGGTCAGAGGTTATAGCCAGGTGGGAGTAAATCTCTTCTGTCATGGGACAGGGCTGGAGGAAACAGCCTCAAGTTGCTCCAGAGGAGGTTTAGGTTGGATATTAGGAAAAATTTCTTCACTGAAACAGTGGTCAAGCACTGGAACCGGCTTGGTAGAGTCGAGGTCGATAGAAGTGTTCAAAAAGCACATGGATGTGATGCTTAGGGACAGGTCTAGTGGCGAACAAGGCAGTCCTGACTTAATGGTTGGACTCCATGATCTTAGAGGTTTTTCCCAACCTTAATGATCCTGTGGTTTTAGGAAAAGAACAGCTGGTTCTGCCCCACCTGGCTCGACCCTGCCTGTCTTGAGCCCTACATCGTGAGCATCCTCAGAGTGTCAGCTCCTGCTGATGTCCCCTGTGGGCTGCAGGTGCCAGACACTGTGCCCCAGTCTGCTGGGACATCTCCTGGGACAGCATTAGGTTGGCTGTTCCTGCGTGGAGGATCCCATTTGGCCTGGAGAAGGAATCACATGTCTCAGGGTCATTCCCTTGTGCGCCAGGGCTGAGTGTGAACCATCCACAGCTCCAGGTCCTGCAGCCTCAGGACAGATGTCAGGTCAGAAGGAATCATTTAAAGCAAGTGGGGACGTGTCCCAGATGTCCTTGTGCCACCAGGGCAGAGAGCACGGGGCAGCACATCAGGTGGATTCCCATCCCAGCTCTGGACTGAGTCCACGCTGGGAACTCCATGCTCTGCTGGGAGCAGAACATCTCTGATCTCTGATGTGGCAGCCGTGGGGCAGCCACAGCCTGGCTTTGTCCTCACCATAGAGATCAGCCCTGCTGCAAACCACACTTGGGTGGAACCCCCTGACGTTTCTCCGTGCCTCTGAGCAATGCCAGCGGGTTTGGCAAGGGTCACCCTCACAGCCTGAGACCCCCAAGCCCTGCAGAGCCTCTCTGGCTCCTGGCATCATCAGGATTTTTGTAAGTCTGGCAGGAATTAGCCTAAAACCCTTCCCCTGCTAACAGGGACCACTGAATGGACAGGGGCTCTGCCACCTGGGCTCAGCCCCTGTGGTGCCATGTGGAGGGGACATTGGGTGTCCCCTTCCTCTGAACCACCCTGGGACATGCTGACCTGCAGCCCGAGCCCTGCCTGCTGTATTTTACAGCCAAAGCCAGCCATAAATCCCCCTCCACAGAGCTGCAAGGTGCAATAGCTTTTCTGTGGTGCAGATTTTATCTTGTGCGACTCGTGGCATCACGTGAGGGAGATCTGTAAGTAAAAGTCAGGCTGGAGCCATTTATAACGGCAGCACTGTGATTGTTCCTCCTGACAGCTGCAATTACAGGCACTCCCTTCCATCTCTGCACTCTGGGGGAGAGCAGAGCCGGCACCAGAAACAGCTTTCCCAGAGCTGCATCCCTGCTCCAGGGGACCCTGCCACCCCCAGGGAGGGTTCCAGGGAAGAATGTAGGATGGCGGGGTTTGGGGAGGGATGCAGGATGTAAGGAGAGCTCATCAGCTGGTGTTCATCTCCTTGGGCAGGACAGGGGATTATCCAGGGGCTCTACAGGGCCAACAGCAGGTCCAAGCACTCACAGGAGACAAATCCTCCCAGTGGCCCCAGATAAACCCAAGGTGGGGTGAGGGCAGCAGATCGAGGAGGATCCCTGCTGGGCTCTTCTTTCCAAGCCCACAGACTAGATCTCCTGCCTGTGAGGTGTTTGGTGTGTTCCAGTGTTATGGTTTGGAAAAAATGACTGTTTCCTAGCCCAGGTGTTGATAAGGTTGTTCTTGAAATGAGTCCCGTTGTTGGACTGAATTCTCTCTGGGGTACCATGCCTCCAAAGGACCGGCAGCTCAGCACTGCCATGCCAGCAGCCACAGCGGCCAGCGAGCTGCCAGGGACCAGGGGGATGCAGAGAACCCTGCCTGGGGAGATGGAGAGGGAAGTGAGGGACACCCACAGCCTTGCAGTGACAAACAAAGCCATTACCCACTCGCTGTGAGCCAAGAGGGAGCTGACAAGAGGCAGGGGAGTGTGGAGCTGGCAGCCCTGAAGCAGCCCAGACTCAGCTGGGCTTTCCTGCTGAACACCTCAGCTCTGTCTTCTCCACGCAGTTTCAGGGGAACTGAAGCATCCAAAGTCAGCTAAATTTCATCATTACCCTGGTGAAAAACCCCACTCATAAGAAGTGACTTTTTCTTTTGCTCTTCTCAGTGAATAACACCGCGGGGTTTGTTTCAGAGCTAAGAGCTCTGCTGTGGTTGTGGCGTGGTGACTCCACCACATCCCTGGGCAGCCTATTCCAGTGTTTGACAACCCTTTTCCTGACGAATTTTTTCCTAGTATCTAACCTAAACCTCTCCTAGTGCAGTTTGAGGCCATTTCCTCTCATCCCGTCTCTTGCAACCTGGGAGCAGAGATTGATCTCCACCTGGCCAGAAACTCCCCTCAGGGAGTTGTAGAGATTGATAGGTCTCCCCTGAGCCTCCTTTTCTCTGGGTGAAACACCCAGACTTTCCTCCTGAAAAAAAAAACCAAAACAAAAAACAAAAAAAACCCCAAAAAAACAAAAAAAAAACAAAAAAACCCAACATCAACAACAACAACAACCAAAAAAACCCAAAAAAACCCCAACCAAACAAACAAAAAAAAAACCAAACAACCCCAAAGGAAAAAAACACAAAAAAACCCCAATAAAACAAAACAAAAAAAACCAACACAAAACCAAAAACCAAGGTGGGAAATAGGATAGAAGGAGCAGGAGGCTAAATAAAATGAAACAAAAACTGAAGATTTTTGTGTTTCCTTCACACAAAGCAAAACGCTCCAGGCCAACCAAACCGAAATTTCTTCTCTTCATTTCCATTTAGAAAACAGAACACACACAACATTTCATCTGCCCGCCCCAAACCAAAAAGACTTAGTGCTGAGGTATCTCTCTGCACAGAAAGATTCACTATTTGCACAGCTCCAGCTGCAACCTTTGAACCTCAGGCCGGTCTCTGTGTTGCAAGCAGCACAGTGGTGCTGATGTCAGCCCAGCAGGGCTTTGGGCACACTTGGGGATTGGTGCTCAGCACCTGCCAGAGGAGCTTTTCCATCGGTGTTTAAGAGGTTTAATGATATGCCAGGAGAAGGGAGATTTATGCACTTCTGAGGGGGGTTATGCATTCCTGCTGATTTGTATTCAGCACGGCGCAGGGATTTATGGAAGGAAGGGATCGATGTTTTATTGATACCTAAAAAAACCTATATGATGGATGTGCTAATTACACATTTTTCTCCCAGACTCCTTTATTATACACAAACAAATGGCCTGTTTTGCTGTAACAAATTTGCTGTAACAAATGCAGGGAAAATGTGCAAAGGAGCCAAACTCCTTGGAGGTGATGCATGAGAGGGGAGCCTTGCTAATGCCAGGGCAGAGACCTCAGTTCTTTGTTCAACTTCTTCCCCAGCCAGTATTGAATTTTGGTTTCCTGTTGCCTGCGACTCCATTTCCATTTCATGGAAATCAGGGTCAGGGGGGCACAGCTCTTGCAGCCACACTATGGGGTCCTGGCTGCTGCAGCAAGGAATAGGTTCCCAAAAATACTGAGCAGGGTGTGCATTCGCTGTGCCTTGCTAAGAGGGGACACGCAGGGGGAAGAAGGAACAGGGTTTTTTTAATTTCTCTGCTAAAGCAGTGAGTGTGCAGAGGAGAGGGGCAGTGGTCAGTGGTTGTCTCCCCTCCTCCCTCTCCCTCTGCAAGGGGTGAAGGCAAGCCAGATGCTGTGATATGTGTAGCAATACATGTAAAAAAAATCAATATTCTTTATGGAAATCACAAGCACACCCTGCCCCATCACTGCCTGATGAGCCCCGTGCGAGCCCTCCCGTGCTCCAGGCAGGGAAGGAGGGTGGCTCTGCTCGGTGCAGGGAGGTTCTGTGCTCAGGACCTGCTTTCTGCACGGGGCATGTGGGATCTGGGGAGCCACCAGAGCAGGGAAAGCACCTTCTGGGTGCAGGACACAGAGCAGATACAAGAGGTGGTAGCAGCATGGAGGAGAAGGTGGGGTGAAGCACGGAGCCCAAAGCATCGCGCTGGGGTGCTGCCGACCCGAAACTGGCAGCACAGCTTGAGTTTTCACAGTGAGGACTTTCTCATCCTGGGGGCCAGGGAGAAAGTTCTCAGCCATTAACCTCATGTTCTGCCAAGAAGTGGCTTTGGCAGGCAGCTGCCACCCACGCAGCTCCAGGCTCCATATGCAGGCAAGGCACGGGGAGCCTTGGCTTTGGCAGGGCTTGGTGGTGCCCTGCAGGGATGTTTGGCAAAGGCTCAGTCAGAAGTGAGTCCCTCTTGGTCCCTCCTGTGCCCTGGCGTGGAGGTGGTGGGAGGCATGATGGAGAGGAGGGTTCTCCCCCAGGGAAATGGGTGCGGGGAGCAAATATCCCAAAAAGTGATGAGGGAGACAAAGAAAAGGAGAGCAGCCTCACTGGGTGCCAGAAGCTTTTTTCTTAGAAGCTCAGGGGACAGGAGGGGACATTTATTAACCAGAGGAGCAGCTCTGCCCACAGCAGGGGTGACATAGGCCAGGCTGAGGAGTGCTGGGGGCTGTGCCACAGGAGGGGAGTGCCACTGGCTCCCTGTGCCACACACCCTCGGGAGCCACACACGTCCCCAGGCTGCTCCTCCTCCCAAGGCAGGTGTCTCCCACAGCAAAAGGCACGTCTACAGACGAACCAGCTCTTAATTGCTTCTTTCTCCTTTTGTTGTGGGGGAAAAAAAGTAATCATAGCTTAGCTCGCAGGGATCCCTTCAGATGTTGCTTTCAAGCTGGCTGAGGCTTGGTGTGTGCAGTGGCCTCTGCCCTCTGCACAGGGACAATGACAGGTCTCCAGGCTGACCAGCAGGATGGATATGGTCATTATGCAGGGGTATTTTTTCCCTGCTTGGCACTGCTGGTCACAACCTGTTATTGTGTCTTTGCTATCCCAGCGTGGGACCTGGGGCAGACCCACACACGCAGCCCATGCAAGGGCCCTGCATGATGTATTTTGACCACTTGGTGCTTGTAATGTTTCTGGTTTTGTGTGCTCTGCAGCCCAGGGCTAGGGCAATGGACTGAATTTGGCCTGGCTCATACTGGGATGACTGGGGGCTCTCCCAGCCCTGCAGTACCTCATGTTTGCAGGGGATGGTTGGTGCACCCAGTGCAAGGGCATTGGCACTGGCATCCCCTGAGCTCCATCCCAGGTTGCTGGGACCCAGGAATTACATCAGCATTATCCAGCAGAGCAGGAGCAGCGTGTCTGAGCCCAGCATCCCCATCCCCAGCGTTTCCATGCCAGGCTCCCAAAACCTCCACAGGCGCCTTGCATCAAACCTGCTCCCACGCCTGCCAGAGTGAGGGGGTGGGAGGAAGGATCAGACCCTCGGTGCAGTCGCTTTTTAAAAAAAAAAAAAAACGG
>WEKY01021085.1:726928-739930 GCA_013390045.1 Picathartes gymnocephalus | reverse complement strand
CACGGGCTGAGCGGGGCCCCGCGGCGGGCGCGCCGGGCTGGGGGGTGAGGCCGGTGCGCTGCCCCGCGGGGCCGGGCCTGGGGCTCTCGCAGGGCCACGTGCCTGTGGGGCTGCGGCCCAAAACGTGGCAGCGGTGCCGGGGAGGAAAGTTGCGTCCCGGGTGATGGTGGGTGCGGGGGTATCTCCCTCCGGGACAGCGCCGGCTGCACCTGCGGTGGAGGTGGATGGAGTCTGGGGGGACAGAGCCCCGCGAAATTTGGGGGAAGAGCCCCAGCGGGAAAGGACCTGGGGATGTTGGTCGGCAGCAGCTGAACATGAGCCCGAGAAGGCCAAGGGCATCCTAGGCTGTATCAGCCATAGTGTGACCGGTGATAAATAACACAGAGAACAGAAATGTTCAGATCCAGCAGGACCAGGGCAGTGACCCTGCACTGGGCATGGGTGAGGCCGCATCTCAAATTCTGGGTTCAGTTTTGAGCTCCTCAGTTCAGGAAGGACATTGAGGTGGTGGAGCATGTCCAGAGAAGGGAACAGAGCTGGGGAAGGGTCTGGAGCACAAGTCTGGTGAGGAGCAGCTGAGGGAGCTGGGGGGACTCAGCCTGGAGTAAAGGAGTCGCAGGGGGAACCTTGTTGCTCTGAACAACCACCTGAGAGGAGGTTGTGGCCAGGTGGGTGTCAGGTTCTGCTCCCAAGGAACATGTGACAGGACAAAAGGAAATGGCCTTAAGCTGGGCCTGGTGCTGTTCAAGTTGGACATCAGGAAGAATTCCTCACTGAAAAGGTGGTCAGGCATTGGAAGGGGCTACCCAGGGAGGCGATGGAGTCACTGTTCTTGGAGGAATGACTGGACTTGGCCTTTGAGTGCCATGGTCTGGTTGTCAAGGTGGTGATCAGTCTAAGGTTGGACTTGGTGAGCTCAGAGGTCTTTTCCAAACCAAAGGATTCTGTAAATCCCTGACCCTGATTGTTGTTCCTCACCTCTCACCCTCGCTCGGTGTGGGTGGCCCTGACGCTGCATCCTTTGAACAGGAACCAGACTCAAGTTGTGCCAGGGAAGGGTCAGGAAAACTTCTTGCCTGAAAAACTGGGCAAACATTGGAATGGGCTGCCCAGGAAAGGGATGGAATGACCATCCCTGGAATTGATCAAAAACCAGCTAGACATGGCACTTTGCCATATGGTTTAGTAGGAATGATGGTGTTTGGTCAAAGGCTAGACTGAATGATCCTGGAAGTCTTTTCCAACCTTAATGATTCCATGGCATTGGCTTGACTTCAGCAGAGTCCACGGTGGTTGAAATTGGTGTGGAGGACCAGCTCCACAGCTGAGCTGGTTGGCTCTGGATGTAACCTTAAACACAACCCCCTTTTCCCATTCAGTCCTTGTGAGCTGAGCAAGCTGTAGGATGCATCCTGTCGGAATACACAATGCAACTTCTTCCTGCTCCTGCGGGAGAAGTTACATAAAACAAACCAAACAAAGCGCCAGTTGCAAAGGACTGTAACCATCGCTTGACTTGGGGAAACAGAAAACTGTAAGCATTGTTACACCCAGAAGATGAAAGAGTGAAAGTACAAATATAGTCTGGATGGAGCTCTGAGCAACCTGGTGTAGTGGAAGGTGTCCCTGTCCGTGCCAGGGAGTTGGAACTAGGTGATCTTTAAGGTCCCTTCCAACCCAAACCATTCTGTGACTCAGGTGTGTGGCAAGAGGTGCTGCCTCAGCTTGAGAACTGAATCCCACTCATTTGGATGAACAAATTTGGGTGTGCACATCTTCCACGTGTGTTCCTCCCATAGGGATTACCTGTGCCCTACTACTGCCATGTAGTAAGTGCTCTCAATTTTTTAGTGCAATATTTAATTATCCTCTAAGCTGGCGGCTCCCAGGCTGTGGTTTGTGGACCAGTAATTATGTTAAAAGCAGACTGGTCACGTGAGGTTTTGTTTTCAGCTTGTGCTTAGCGCTTAAACAGGACTCCAGTTTTCTCTTTCCCTTGTAAGAAAAAGGAGGGTAGGGAAAAAAATACGAGGAGAATTTTACAATGCCCAGGATGACATGAAAAAGGTGTCTTTTTAATAATTTTTTGTCTGTGTTCTCAGGATGCTTGTTACAAATAACGTCTTTATTTTTTGCTCTGTTTCAAACACTTTGTGACTATCCTGGGTGGAAATGGGAAGGGATTGTTTGCTTGTTAGCTCATGATTGTCCACAGACTCCAGAGGGCTTCCTGGTGTTAGCTCTGTAAGACCAATAAGGAGTTTAATGTTAAAAACTGCAAAAATCAGAAACTGTTTCACAAGAGTTTTGCTACAAGTCAGGAAAAGCTAACAATTAACACTTTGTCAGCACAGATTTCCAGTTGCCTTCCACTGAGGAGAACAGGGCACTTCTGTGTCCTTCTCCTGTGTCCCTGACCAAGCAGGATGTGACAGCAAGTGCCTTTGTGCTCCTTGGTTTCAGGCTGTACTTGGCTCCTGGATTTCTGTGCCTTCTGTTTGGGAAGATGCCCTCCTGTTATGGAATGCCTGGGACTGAAGTGCTGGCACTGGAGATGGGAGAGCTTTGCTAGCACAGCTACTGCAGGATTATGCCCTGCTAACTTTAAGTTTTGCAGCATTTCGTGCTTTAAATCAAAACGAGGGTGCTTAATGCAAGTTTTCTGTATTTAATTGCAGCAGCCATATCAGGATGCATAATGAGCTGCTAATGTATTGCCCCGGTGGAATTGCTGGCACACAAAAGGTGCTGACTCAGATCTGTCCACTGTCCTTGATTTGGCATCCTTGTCTTTTCCCAGTTTAGTGTTTTGTGTCACTAAAGGCTTTGATTTAAGATACAGCACCATCATAAAAGAGGTGGCAGTAACAGCTGAGCTCTCTGTTAAAATACTGTGTATTATTTATTTCAAACTGTTTGGGTATATAGGCATTTTCCTGGAATTTTATTACCTTTTATTGGAGGCCATTTCAGGATTTTATTACTTTTCTCTCTGATTTTGTTTATGTGTCAGAGACCTGAAAATAAGGGAATTGCTTAGTTGTCATCTCCAGTGAGGTTTTTAGAAGATGTTGCTGAGTTTATGACTCTGCCCCACAACAGGGGGAATAACAGACTAGTCCATAAGGCTCTGGACTGGGACTGATACTTTTTTTTTCCTTCCACTACTTTCTGTGTGGCTTTGGGCAAATCACTGGTCTAGGCCTTGTACCTGTAGTGGTGAAATGAAGGGAGCACTTGCCCATCGTGTTGAGGATGTGAAAATCTGAGGTTTAGAAGGTGCAGTAATGGAGACCAATGTAGTGATTTAGATAGGGGAAGGAATCTAGAACTTGCTGGAAATTATTGGACAGGGAAAACTGCCCTGCCAGGAGGAGGATGTGTCTGTGTAAATGCTGAGGGGTGCTGGTAAACTGGAAAACCAGTGCTGATGGCAAAATGGTGCTTGTACTGTCCCCGAGGGTGGGCTTAAGGGTATAATACCAATTTTGCATGATTTATTTTCAAATCTTTTCAAATTTCAAGTATTGTGGAACCTGGTGCCACAAACCTGCCCTGAACACAGGATTTTCTGTCTGCAGCCTCCCGTTGTGTGGAACCATGTGATGGCACTGCCTTGGTTGTCACCAGTGTCACTGTCTCTGTCTCTCTGGGACATACAGTCCCTTGGCCATCATGACCCCTTCTGTGGTTGGTCTTTGCTTGTCCTTCCTTACACCCCATTTTCAGTCAGGGCTTTCCCATGGGTTGGGGCAGAGCTGTGAGCAGGAATTGCTGTCTTGAAAAAGCAATTTAGCTTGGCTTGTGTGCAGTGAGAGCTCAGTCCTGCTGTCCGTGGAGGTTCTGTTCCTGTTATTGCTCTGTAGGGAGGCTGCAATTACAATTCACCTTACAAGGTTTACAATCAGGTAGGAATATTTGGCTGGAACACCCTGCTGTATAAACATATTGGCAGAAAAATTAGCAAAGAGCCATTTAACCACCAGCAGGGCGGGAGAATCTGTTGTGGAGTAACGTGTGAGGAGAATCTCAAGATTTCTCACAGTGTGGAGCAGCAGTTGAAGGTGTATGGGGATGGTGAACAGCATTAACACATCTCTGAGCATCTCTCCCTCTTCTGAATGTCACTGACCTTCAGCTCTCAGGTGAAGGCCTCATCCAAGGTCTCCAAATTTATTTTGGCCACAGATGGAGAGGTCTGCAGACCCTGCCTGGGTCACGTTTGTGCAACTGAGGAGAATAGTGCCTGCAGGCAACTCTGCGTGCAGAAGCAATACCAGGAAGTTTTTAATGCAATCTGGCTGTCATGTTCTTTTAATGCAGCTGATGAACTGTAAATGAGGAGAGCTGAGCATCAAGTGACCAGTCAGCACCCTAGAGACCTTCAATAATTATTTTCTGGACACAGGATGACAAAGTCTTAAATTAAAATACTAATACAGATTCTTGTCTTTGTGCTGGCTGTGAAGTAAAACAGCTTTTGAGATCCTCTGGGGAAGCAGCAGGAGGACAGAATCCTGCACAAAATTTTGCCTTTTTTGTTAGTATTGGCATGTTTAACTCCCTCAGCTGTCAGGCTCGAGTCCCCTTTTTTGTTAAATTCCTCATTGGTTTCTCCTGCATTGTGGAGTCTTGCTGCAAAAAGAGAGGAGCCAAAATCTTGTGTTTTATTCTTTCCAACAAAACCACTGCAAGCCTTTTTAATATATCTTAAAATAGCAGGCAGGGCACAAGTGCACTTTTTCCCCCTCTCGATGGATGAAATTTAACTACTGTTCCTTGATTTGTATTACTATCAATGTAACTAACAGTCTTCCCCAACGCTAGAATAGGCTTTGAGTGCCAAATCTCCAGAGAGGAAACTGCTGTCATGTTTTGATGATGGCAGTGGAAAATTAATATTAAAACAGATTTATTTTTTTTATCTATCTCGGCCAATTTCTGCAGGTTGGCTGTTGAACTAAAGAATTGCCAAGCAGGCATTTTCCATACAGATAATGAATTTGCATTTCATTCCCCTGTTTTGCTTTTTAAAACAAGTGGTCCAATCCACCTCAGAACATAGAAAAAAACATTTAGGCTACATGAATTGTGACTGATTTATAGAACTTAACTGTTGCTAGCCCATTCTCCTATTTCTCCATGAAATGCAATATGTTGTTTTAAAGGCCAGCTAAGATGTTCTAATTTGGATGAATTGCTCACTGGGAGACAGTCAGATGTACTGAAAATTAATTTCAGTTACAGTCACTCATATCCTCTAACATTTTAAATGAAAACATAGTGTAACTAATAAATATCTCTCAGCATGGGCATGCTCTCTTTAAAGCCTGATTAATGCTTCCATCCTCAGCATAAAATCCCCACCCTGTTAAGGTGAAGGATTGTTCGTTGATTTAAGCACTTCACCTGCCTGAACACTTGAGCATATTTCATAAATCATTTGCTGGATGCAGTTTGGTTTTGCTTGGCTCACAAAACGTTTCTCCAGCAGTGTTTGCCCACCTGCAGGATGTACCTGTGTCCCCTCCCTGGGGTCCCCATCTGTGCTGTGCCCTGTTTTACGGGGACTTGCTGTGGTAACTGCTTCCCAGGGGCCGCTGCATGTGGAGCTGTGCTTCAGCTCTGGCTTCTGGTCTTTCACCCATCATCCTGGTGTTAGAAAATTTCACACATGGAAAACTGCCTGAATCCCACTGGCACCAAGTCCATTTTACACTTTTTTCCATATATCTATCCCTGGGTTCTGGCTCATTCCCTTTCTCCCTTGTGTTTTTTAATTTCACCCCCCACCCACACACACATTTTAATTTCTGCCTTGCTTCTGACAGATTGGTTAATCTCTGGCACTCAGGCCCTGACTTGTCTCTCAGGCAGTGCTTCCTGCAGCCAGGTGCCTCGGAGCAAATTCAGGAGCTGCCTGGCATTCCTTTGCTCCCAGTTTGTCCCCTTGCCTTCCAGAGGACCTTAAAAATAATTAAGCAAAGTCTGTTTATTCAAGCTTTGTGTGGAAGCAGGTGAATTTCAGCCTTAATGAATAATCATCTCTGTAGAAACCCTAATCAACAGAATTTTTCTTTATACTGATGGAGGATGAGGCATTTGGCTGGGTAATAAACATAACATTAGTGAGAAATCACTTGCTGGTTATCCCTGTGGGTAATGTGTGCAAAAGAAATGAGCTGCGCAACAAAATTGCTTCCTGTGCATCATGCAAAAAAAAACCAGGGATGCAGAGGTGCTAAAGTAGGGGTAAGATGGGGTTGATGAAGTTGTTTCCCAGAAAAACCCTTCTTCTGGCCTTACGACACCCTGAAACCATCAGAACACAGAATTTTCCTTCCACAAGTCCCCTTTGTTTTGTTCTGACAGAAGGAAATTTCTTTTCTTTAGGTGAAACTTGGAACCTGTAACACCCCCAAGCCAAGCTTCTTTGATTTTGAGGGAAAGCAGAAATGGTAAGAGGAAATCCTTGTCATTCCTAGCAATTCTGGCTTTACTTTTTGTTGCATCTTGTCTCATCTGTTAACAAATTATGGACCATGGGGATGTCAGCTCAGAGAGTTGCCACTGAAATGGCTTTAAAATCCTTTGTTTAACAGGGAAATGTTTGCTGCTATTCCTGATACAGATGTGAAATACCAGACTCCTGTATTTACTGTCTTCATCCCCAACTGGCCTGCATACAACAAAAATGTGAAAATAGCTGCAGCTCTGTGAACACAAACTGTGTTCATCAGGATCCCCTGAAAGATCCTTTCACAACAGAGCTGCACTGACAGTGGCCATTCATGGCCTCAGAGAAAAGTTGACCATTTCAAGCTGAATGAAAGATGGCTTTGCATGCCCTGAAAGGATTTTGATGCATCTGTTCGCCGTGTTCCGCTGATGGCACTATAAAAACACCTTGTGCTGTCTCCAAGGGGCTCACTGATGTTTTGCTGTTGCTCCTAGGGAGGCTTGGAAAGCCCTGGGAGATACAAGCCCTCACCAAGCTATGCAGGAGTACATTGCTGCTGTGAAAAAACTCGACCCCAGCTGGAATCCACAGGTAGGAAACGTGGATATACTGTTCAGAAAACAAACCAGCATTTGTCTTTGTGAAGCTGACAATGGTTCAGCTTCTCACAGGCTTTAATTGCTGCATGGCAAACTTCATTTTGAGCAGATTAAAGTCTAAATTCGTTTTTAAAACTCTCCTTTTGTCATGCCTGAAGCATGAAGAACCATCCCTTTCATCCATAATGATCTTCATTGCAGCGAGCGCATGCACAGGGTTGGTTTGGCTGTAGTGATCTAATTTATTTTGCTCTTATTGGTTCATGCTGTATTTAGCATGTAAAGATACTTTTTATTCTTTTCTCATCCTTCTCTTTTCAACTACTATTTAAATGTTGATCAATAGAAAGCAATCTCCATGAAAGTGACATGAACTGAATGATCAATCCTAAAAATGTTTCCTTTTTGTTTCGATGCAGCAAATTACCAAATCTGATTATGATTAGGTACTCCAACATAACAAGTCCGTATCTGTGTGTTATAGGGAGGCTGTACTGTCATTTTAATTAATCTTTCATCTACCAGGTTTATTACTTGATTGAATCCTTAAGGATATCTCCTGTTTATAGACTGACATTTATACAATTTTTAAGGAGGATTGCTCTTTAGAAAACCTATAGCCTTTGAAAATAGAGTGGAGATATTTCACTAGTAGTAAAATGCTGAAGGCATGGTAATTTCTTCTCATGGTAGAAAATTTGGTTTTTTATGGTCCTATGCTTTGGAAGCAAAATCTTGTGTGGGCACAATCCTGTGAATCAAGAATTTGATTGAGTTCTCTTCTGATGCTGTTCTTGAGACTTAAGGTTAATTTTTTTTACTTCACTAAGTTCATGTTTCTTGCCGTTCATAGAGTTTTTGCAGCAAAGAAACACTGTCATTTAGAAAAAATCCTTTTTAATGCCCTTGGAGAAAATAGTTTTATGCGCTGTGCATGTAACCAGAGTTGGCTGCTTGCTGGGTAAATGCTTGTCCAGTCTAAAATTCTCATACAGAAATAAAGTAAATTGTAAAAATCTGTGTATAATCCTGAATGAAGAAAGTGTCAAGTTAAACAGATGAATATTAGTTTAAAAACTAAAAAAAACCAAAATTCAAACAGTGCTTTCCTGAAGAAATTTTTCAGCATGGTGACAGTCTTAGTTTTTTGGGTATTCCCTTCACTTCCTTGCCTCTGAGAAATACTTACTGTCAGAGTTGTGAGCTTTAGGTTACAAAACTGTCAGCCAGGAAAGAGGAGTAATATGTCAGTTTTTACAAAACAGATATTTTAAAGAATTCGTGCAGCAAACAAAGAAAGGATGGCAGCACTGTTCCTCCCCTCTTCCCCTAAGGTGAAGAGGTTACCTTAGCAGGAAAATGTCATTTAAAAGTCAGCAGTGAAATAAAGGTGGCTTTGCTTTCTTCACAAGAATTCACCTGTCCTTCTTATTACATCATCCTTTTAATTCCACTTTTATAGGACCAAAATGCTCTCAGGAATCCTCTCTGATGTATCTCGTGCTGCTCTCCTGGTTTTCCTTCTCCCCACCAAATGCACGTTCTGGAGCCACGAGAGGGAGCTCTGTTCTTTAAAATGGTGGAGATGCATGTGTCAGGGGATGGAGATAAAATAGCTACTTTAGTCTTCAAATTTCAAATTGGATTTATAGAAAAGAGCTGTGGGTACATTACAAGGTGCTTCATCACTGTCATTATGTCTCCTTTACATGCTCATCTGCTGGGTTCCTTCAGATTTTCCTTACTTTCTATAGATCATGAATGAAATACTTCCAATGTTTGGTTAAAAGCAATATAAAGTACATGTTACAAATTTGAAAAGTTTGGCTTTCATATCATTATGAATCATAAAGAGTAATTACAGTACAAAAGTGTTCAATTTCGTACTGTGCATCGTCATGAATTTTGCTATTTTAAAGCTTTCTCAGTGTTCCCAATTTACTTTTTCTTCCATCGTTCATCTAATCCGTTAAAGTTGTTCTTTTGTGTTATTTTAAATCCTCTTCAGTTTCCTATTTCATATATTTGCAAAAGGAGTTTATTATCTTGATCCTGTAGAAAAATTTTAAGCTTAAAAATTGCTTATTTTTCTCATAGGTTCATTTTTTCCTCAGCAGATTTGCTGCTGTTCTGCAGCCTTCAGTCTGTTAGTGTTTTTGTTAATAATAGAATGGATCTAAATGCAGTATTTCTTGTGCAGTCCAAATAGATTCACTTCTTCATTCCTTTTTCTTGTTTCTCCATTGATTCATTCTTTCATGTTGAAGTTTCTTTATTAGTACACTTTCAGCATCAGACAGTACCTGCTATAATTTAGTATCTTTGTTTTGGATGGGAAGAAAAAAAAAACCAAAGTAAAAGGGTTCTGATGCAGTAGAACCACCCTGAATTTGTGTCCAGAAGCAATGAGAATTCCAACAGCAGCCCAAATTTCACCTGCTGCTTCCTATTCCTGCACTGGGTCTGGAGTACCCATACTTCATTAGGAGACAGCTGAATGTGGAGGGGCAGCAGCACAGCTGTTCTCTGCTCTCTGAAGTTCCTGTGCCATTTTTAACAGTATCTGCTTGGCTGTTTCCAATGTGGTTTAGTTTCTTTTTCACTCTTGCTGTCTGCAGGTTGTCTCATAGTCCTGCCTAATCTTCTCTTTCAGAGCTTTGTCTAAAACCTGGAAATAAATGATCATACTGCACTTATTCTTAGCCATTTTATTTGCTTGAAAATTTTTAAAAATAACAGGTCACCTCGAGGATATTTGAGGTGAGGTCCATTGTCTTTACATTCCTGAAGCCCTGAGAATCTCATGGCTGTGTTTGTCTAGAACCAGTAATCACAATTGTCTTTCAGGATGCTTTGCAATTCAGCCCTTCTGTGCTGGCATGGTCTTACTACGTGTTGTGGGTTGTTTTGTTCCTTTTCCCAAGAACAGCTGTTGGTAGGAGGTCAGGAATATTCTTTCCCATGCTGTCTCCATTCTCCTCTTGATGCAGTCTTCCTTTGTCATCTTCTACCTTTTAGCACATCTTTTGTTTCTTGTGACTCATTCCTTTCAGTCTGAAGTTCCAGGCAGTGGAAAGGTAATTGCCTGGACCAGCTCAGCTCCATTTGCATATTTCAGAGACATCACCTGTCCTTCAAGTCTATTCACTCTTCCTCCAGAACAGAGAATAATTTATGAAGCCATTATTTTGCATTCTCCAGCCTGAAACAGAAACATTTCATGCCGTCAGCACCTCCCACTGCTTCAGGTCCTTTACAAAGGAAGATGTGTCCCAAATGCTTCTCTTCTCCTATGTTCACCTGTCCTCTTCCTGCTTTACTGGCAGCAAATGACAGTTGCTTTGGCTGGTGTGAGTGTGGTGGTGACACTCATCTGTCCTCCCTGCCAGCCACCGTGTGCTTTTGATGGCTTTGGCTGGTGTGAGCGTGGTGGTGACACTCACCTGCCCTCCCTGCCAGCCACGGCGTGCCCGTCCCTCTGGCTCTGCATTCCCAGTGCCCTGGTGCAGCCTCAGCAGTGGGCTCAGGGATTTGGGAATATCACCTTCACAAGCTGGGTGTGGGGCACCTTCATGCAGTAACTTCGTTCTCTTTGCTGCATAATTGGGCACTTCAGTACTTGCAGGTTTTGGAAGTTGTAGTGGCTGTTTGCATTCCCCCGCACACTCTGAAATTCTCATCTCTGTTGTGTATTGGATATCACCAATCCCCGCTGGCTTCAAGCATGCAGGTTTTTCAAACCCAAAGAAGCAGAAGCAGGCCATCACTTCGTTTCTTAGCAGCATTGGACACCGAAATGCTGTCGCAGGGGCCGTGGGTGGAGGTGTGACACGACACCGCAGCAGGGTGGCTGGGAGCTGTTATCGATCCGTTCTTGTAACGAGATGGTTATATGGCACAGCTCAAACAATAAAAATAAATAATAAAAAAAGCATCCAGATTTGCTCAGCACATTTAGCCTTCCATTTGCTGATTGCAATTTTGGCATCGCTCGGTTCTAAATATTTCCTTTTCCTATTTCTTATATTGCATATTTACCAGTTCCAATCTGAATGGCTTGTCACCACTAACTTCAGTGGCATCCTTTCCCAAACACTTAGATGCCTCTTCCTATTTGCTTTGAGTGCTGAAACTTACAGGAGGACTTAGTGATTTTCTATTTATGTATCAAAGTTTTAAAAGTTGACGTTTTGACTTGTTTGACTCGGCTTCACCAGTAATGCAGTTAGTAAGATTTCTGCTGTGTAATGAGGAAAGTTGGAGATCAGGACTCTGAAGAGCAGAGACTTCTTTCTAAGGGAGAGTTCCACCTCAAAGAAAATAGGCATTCACCAAACATCTTTTAAGGCTCTTCAAGGTGTGAAGTCCCAGTTCTGATGTTTACAGGGGAGAAAGTTGCCTGTGGTTTTTTTTAAGTACTGTTCTGTGCCTTGTTTGAGTAGGTCAGGATTTATTTCTCTGTTCTCTGGCCTAAATAGTGAATGGGAGTAAAATCCCTCCTTTTCTGGAGCACCAGGTCATGCCAGAAGAGGACCCTTGGGGTACAAAAAGACTCGTGAGACAGAAAACAAACTTCAGAGTGAATAAAACAGCAAATGCACGATTGCTGCAGGCTCAGAGCAGTCCAGTAAGCTGGAAAAGCTGCAGGAATAAAACAAATGAATTTGTCCATTGGGTGTTTTTGCAGGAACTACTGCAGGGGGCAATATTTGATAAGGTGGGTGGCCAGGTACCCTGTGCTCAGGGCTGGGCTCCATCCCTTCTGCCTTCTGGTGAAATAACCTTTCTCTGTCACATTTTAAATGCAATGAGCAAGTTGAAACTGAAATGTGGGAAAGAGAATTTGCTGTTCAGGGATACAGTGAAAAGCAGGAGAAACAGTTCCCAGATTTGCAGAAGAACTGAGTTTCTGTGTGTGCTTTTGGCAGGTTGCACCAGGTATTAACTGAAATATTTTAACAATTGATTTAAAAAGATGAGCCTCTTGTATTTAAGTAAGATCTCCAAGGCAATTCAAAATCTCTGTAGTGTAGGATCTCCAAGAGAACTGAAAAGTTTCTGTAATGACTCAAATACAAACTGTGTTTCCAATGAAATTTTAAAAAATATTTGGAAATCAAAACTTCAATTTTTCTTAAATTTGGATTCATTGCTCAAGTCTGTCCTGTTGATATCTGGAACAAGAAGCTTTGATCTTTTGCAGCTTACAGGTTTTATGTCTGGTCCACTTCTAAGAATTAGATTAGTAGCTGATAAATGCACTTCAGGCTGAAATATGTGGATTTCTTGGTTAGTTATGCAGGCCAGTGAAATTTCTTCTGGAAATCAAGAAATGCATTAGAAAAACTGTTGTCTGTAAACAAAATGAGTGCACCCATCGTGTTTTCCTGTTTTGTCTATCAGTCAAACAGATGTCTCTTTTGATAATCTGGCCCAGCAGCCACTGTTTGTGGTTGGGAAAGAGCAGCAGAGTGGTGTGGGCAGGATTACAAGGGGGATGGGAAGAGCAGGAAGGGAAGAGACCTGTTTGGGTCTCTCTCTGCCTGTCACCAGCTGCAGTGAGCTCACATACCTGCTTTGTTTGGGGAAATATCTCAATTTATGGCTTGCTGTGCTACAAGGTCAGAAACTTTGAAAAATAGCGACTTTATTTCTTTTGTAGTATAAAAGCAATTTAATTGCATCGTGTCAAGTGGGCACTAATCAAATTATGGCTGTGCTCCCTAAAGCTTGCTGTCCTGTGCTGTGCTAGTGTAGCACACTGGGAAGAGGAGCTGTGGAACAGTGCTGCTCTGCACATTTCTGTGTATGGATCCTGCTGTGGCACTTCCTCCTTAGGGAATTTCATATCTGACTTTTTGTTTGGTTTGTTTTACCCAAATGTTATTGATAAAAATATCAATAATAAAAAATTCTGACAAAATTTAGAAAACAAAGATGACT
>WEKY01021085.1:656766-726877 GCA_013390045.1 Picathartes gymnocephalus | reverse complement strand
TTTTTTTTTTTTTTGAATGCTCTTATTTCAGTGGTGACCCCATTGGAAGAAGCATATCACTGAAACAATTTGTAAACTCTAATCAAGTTCTTCCCCTTTGGAAACAAAACAGAACAAAGCCAAACCATCAAGCCTGTATTTCTTTATTTTTATTATTCTTTTAGCAAAAAATGAAGCACTAGAAATTAAGATTAAAACCAGAGAAGTGATCCACCCCAGGCTTCTGGCTTTGGGGTGTGTAAGATTCAGTGTCCTCTGGTTTTAGACAAACTGCTGAGTTGTTTTTTTTTGTGAACCACATTGGGGTGTGTAATCGTTTTTGAGGGTTTTTATATCCTGAGAAGGGTTAAATATTAATACCCAGAGGGATTCTTCTGCCCTGCCTTTTTCCAGCTGTGTGAGGGACAATCTCTAGCGTGCAAGTGGAGTTAGTGGAGGATGCAGCTATTTACTGTGCATGGCTCACAAAACCTTGTAGTTTGGGTACACTTCACTCCTACTTGTGAGACTAGAAGTGGAGTGACCCACCTTGTTTTATCCAAGTTGTAAAAAAGGCACTTTATTATCTGCACAAGTTAGACCTTAAGTGCTTTGCTTTTGGAGCACGCTTTCAGAACCAATTTTTCTTGTTAGCAAGGGGTTGTTTTGTACTTCCTGTTGTGTCAGAAACTAAAATACCACACTACCAACATGAACTAAATTTCCCCATTCTTCTGCAATAAAGGTGGGTAGTGTTGCTTTGCTGTATCTTCTCATGAGGAGTGTGTGCTGATGCTTGCAGTCCTTGATGTAGATCCTACTCCCAAACAAAGCTGTCTATAGGTGATTTGCTGCTTTTCTGTCCCTGTCTTTGCAAGTAACTCACCTGCCAGGCATTGTGGTGCTGTACTCCTGGGGCTGGGGTTTTGTTTGTGGACGAGTTTGATCAATCACAGGGTTTTTTCTCTCCTGCAGCCTTTTATTGTAGAGCACCAAACAAAATGCCAGACCCACACTGAGATTTTCATTTGTTTGGAATTGTGGCTCTGGCAAGCTGTGCAGAAGTGAAGAAGTTAAAATGAACAAGCATCTCATAGTAGAAATATAAACAGCTGGAATGTGTGTCAGCCGCCCTCCCCCTGGGAGTCTGTTGGATTGTTCTCTTTGGTTTTACATCTCTGCAGAAATTTATGGTCTCAGCTCCTTTTATTTATGACATTCTGATCCTCGACCAAGCGATTGATTGAAATACAACAGTGCCAAGCTGCAAGTCTGTATTTCAGAGAGGCTGAAGTTTAGGAAGCAAACCAGCAATGCAGGCGTGGATTGAAGGCTGCACTGGAATCCTGTACAGAGGTTGCCTACGTTTCTATGCCCCTAAGCTTCATCAAAGTAGAGAATTATCATGACAAGGTTATGCCTCTTCCCTCTCCCTCCTTTTAAGCTGCCTGTTCTTGCTGAAAACATCTGTGTGTTAAATATGCAATCTTACCAGCCCTCCAAAGGCTAACTTTGGCTTGTAGAGATGCTAGTCCTTATTTTTCCAGCTCAGATCCAGCAGTGTTGATGCATTCTGTTGTTAGTGTGCTGTGAGTAGCATAACATATTCTCTTGCAGCTACTTGAATGTAACAGAAGTGGGTTTTGAGAATTCCAACTAAGAAATTGGGGGGTCACCATTAGTGATTTTGGTTAAATATTTAATATTTAAATAGTTTTCTTCTGAATACATCACTGAATTAATTTTCACCATCTTGCACTGATTACAGAAATAGATACTATTTGGAATGTATTCAGAAAAAAAGAATAATTAGAGGCGTAGCTCTGCCTTGCTGAGTGCGCTGCTGCAGCAAAGTGATGCGTGTGGCATCCCAGCATCATAATTCCTGGCTTGCAGGTGGGTGAAGACTCTGCATGCTAGCCAGATACACCAGAGGCAACTGAAAAAAGAGCAAGTAAATTTATATATATGTATATATAATCTCAAACTACTGGCATAGAGTGATGACAAGATGTAACAGAGTGAGACAAAGCACTTTACAGTGTAACTTCCTGTGCAGCAGGGAATTTGTTACATTTTTCTTTTCCCTGTAATCATTGTCCAGAAGGAACAGGTTCTGCTGTCTGGCTGCAGTCCCACAGCACCTGGTTCTTCTGTGATCCCACGGCTGTGGGATTGGAAGCACAGGAAGCAGCTGAGCTCTGGGATCTTAAACCTTGAGCAATTGCTCAGTAGCTGAGAAAGCATCTCAGATCAGGTGTAAGTTGCTGCAGATCCTCTGCTGAAGGTTGTTGCTTCTGTGGTTGAGTTGACAAAAAACGGTTCAATGCTGATATTTCCAGGGAGGGCCCAAGATCTTGGCTTAAACCGAGATGGCAAAGTTGAATTTGTTAAAATTTCAGAGCACAAGCGGAAGTGACTGAGATGCAACCTAAGGTGCCCTCTGTCATTTCTGCCTTGAGGTGGCAGTTTCTGGCAAGGCAAGGAAGGGGTTTAAATGTCAAGTGCAGTTTTCATTTGTTGCAATTTTAGCAGCAATGCTGCTGCTCCTCAGCCACAAAGATGTGATTGATGAAAGCATTGAAAAGTTCATTTTTGTGAAGTAGCTGTGTGAGGCTGGAAGCAGGAAAGAGCATTGTTGTGACATGAGAAGTGGCTCCACCAGCAATCAAAACTTTCCTGTGAGGTTCATTCCTATACTGAAACTCCTCTGGCTAAAACAAATTGGTACATGATGCTTTTGGTGGTGCTGACATGATAAAACTGGAGGCTGGGAGAGCTTCAGGATGGGCTGGCAGAGGAGAGGTGTTGAACCAAGCAGGAAGCTGCCATGGGCTGTAGGGACAGGGCAGGTGAGCAGACAGTGAGTGGCAGATCAGAGCTTGGGGCAGAGAGCAGAGTTCTGGTGTAATAGGACGTTTGGAAGTGGAGAAAAAAAAAATAGGAAATTTCAAGGTGGGGAGGGACCAGGAGGGCAAGCTCTGCTTTCTTTGCCCAGTTTTAGCTGGAGTTGGAACTAGGTGACCTTTAAGGTGCTTTCCAACCCAAACCATTCTGTGGTTCTGTGATGATTCCTGCTGCCCAGGTCGCTTCCTAAGCAGGAGAGAGCCTTCCTGACACCCATGGATCCCAGTATTTTCCTGGACTGCCCAGAAACATGGAAAAGCCTGGTGTAATGCAGCCAAGTCCTGTCTCCTGGGATAGCCAGGTGAGGTGGGAGGAGCAGGGACTCAATCCTCTGCTTGTGGCACTTGGTGGACATTCCAGAGAGGGGACTTTGACTGCTGCTCTCTCAAGAGCTGTGGCAGCCTCATCTCAAACTCTTGCTCCTGTTGTGGCCAGCAACCCACCAGGCTGGGCAGGCAGCTTGACTGCTTTAAGTAGGGAAGGGCTTAACCTCTAATCAAAAAAAGAAAAAAAAAAACCAAAAAACAATGCATTTTTCCAAGTAATTGAAGCTGCTGCAGGACTTTCAACTTGCTGTGTCAGAGGCTCTTAAAAAAAATTCAGGAACTTGGGAAGAAACTGCAGATTTATCTTACTGTAAAATATGTAATACACTGCTGTTTAGGTGTGGAGCTGTAGACATTTACTTGAAAGTATTCAGACACAAGGAAGGGTCTGTGTACCCTGCTGCTGCACATGGCAGGGCAAAGGCTGGCTTAAAAGAGAGAGTGTGTTAATTAAAAGTAGCATATGCTTTTGGGTAGGAGAAACAGCTGTAATTGTTTTGTGTATAACATAAGCTCTAGCATAATTAGGCTGTTTCTTTAGTGAAAATACTGCTTTTTGAGTTAGAAGAAGGTTAAGTGGTTATGTTTAGCTTGCTCTTTACAGGAAATAACAAGGAAGTATTGAATGTAATTACTGGAGATTAGGATTTTGTTTGGATGTTAACACATTGGTTAATGTCATGTAAATGCTACTTGTCCCTTAGATTGGAAACAGTTTTCCTTTAAAAGAGCAGTTAGTGTTTTCTACTTGGATACTGGCACACTGTTGTACCACATTACTCCTATTTTAAGGGAAGGTGGCACCCCTCAAATGCTTCTGGAGCATCCTGTAGGTACTTGGAGCTGAACTAACCAACACAAAGGCAGGGAAATGCTCAGGCACAGCATCAGGGCTCAGCACTAAAGGCTGTTCTAGAGGCAGCTGCTTCCAGATCCTGCATCCCTCTGCCTAAGCCTGCCAAGGGTTGCACTGTACCTTTGGAAACCTTCTTGTTCCTGCTTGGGCCCAGCGAAGATCTCTTAATTCTGCCATTTCTGTGCCTGCAGACCTCATAAATCCACCCTCTGCCTTCACAGCTGAGATCTGCTGGGGGAAACAAATATCCATGGCACTGGTCAAGCAGCCTCAGAGCTGTTCCTTTTGCCAGTGGGAACATTGGCCACTGAAGTGGCGTCTGGCCTGGTGTCGCTCCAGAAAGCAGAGGATGGCTGCTGACATTTTTATCAAAAGTTGGGGTTGCCTTCAGTTTTCAGGCTTCAGAGCACCTGTTTTCATCCCAAGCCACAGAGTTGCTCAGAATTTCCAGCTTGGCTCAGAATATATTTCTTGCTCCTGCAAATGTCTGTGTACATCTCTGTAAATATCTTGTATTAGATGGACAAAAACCCCCAGCAATTACAGTACAAGTGATGGGACAGAAGGGATTGGTTGCTCCAGGACTGACCTGGCTTCCTTCACACTGGAAGGTTCCAAACAATGCCACTCACTTCACCCTTTGAGCTGCAGACACTGGGAATCTGCAAGTTTTGGCAGAGTCCATAAAAAGAATGTGAGGAAGGGAGCCTGCTGGTGGTCTTGTGTTTGCCACCTCCATGTCTGCTTTTCTTTTAAAAAAGTGCTCCACAAACCAAAAGCTGTGGGAAGCCACTGGTTTAGGGCTTTTTATTGAGCATAGTATTTCCTTCCATGCATATGCTAAAATGTGTACAGTGAGTCATGAAATCACAGCTCCTAGCAAGCATAAAACTTGCTCAAAATTATGTTATGCATTTTTGCATTTATTTCCCTTCCCCTGACTGTCTTTACTACTAATTTCCAACTGTGATTATGGTGCCGTTATTAATTAAGTCATTATAGTTAAATGAGTAATCTGCAAAGCTTTGCTTTAGATCACAGCACTGTTTAACTATGACATTACTTGTAGTATGTTTGTTTTTATTTTTTGACTGTAATCTGGAAAATATTTTCCCTGCCTTAAATTGTGTTTTTTAAAGGGAAATTCTGTGACAAGACTTAAAAGAACCAGAAAACTTTACATAGACATTACTGGAATATTAACTAAATTGCTCCGTCAATATTTAAAACAAAAAAAAAAGCCACCTCAGCCCCACGTTATCCTGCAGAGTGTGCTGCCATTTTTCGTGGGCAGTTCGCTCGAATCGTTCAGATCCTCAGTGGGCTCTTGAAAAGGCTCCAGGTGCTGAGTCATGTGTATGCTCCGGCCGAGCTGTGCTGGGAGCCAAGAAGGATTGTTGAGAGAGGAATATTAAAATAATCTGTTTATGGCAGTCATTAATAGGGCTGGTGTGGAGGGTACGGCAGCCTTTTGTGAAAGGTGGCTTTGCAGAGGCTGCTGTCAGCCAGGAGGGATTTGTGTCTTATTTGGGTGTTACTGCCTTACAGTGGTCAGTAAAGAGTGGTGAGAAATGCTGAGCTCGTACTTTAGTCAGGAAGGTGAATTTAAACAATGTAAAACAATGCCTAATTTTATAAGCGGATAAAGATTTCTTTCCTATAGTAGCTTCACCTCCAAAGGGTTAATGTTTGCCTTCCCTCCCGCTGCAGGTAGAGTGAAGTTCAGCCGAGCTGTAAAGTCAGAAGGATACAGGTGGAAAATACCTTTGGAAGAGAGCATTGTTTGTCCTCATTTCACGCCTCATTAGCCGCACTGCCGGAGGACCCTCCCGCATTGTTACGGGGTCAGGAGCCTCCCGCGGCGTGGGGCGACAAGGGACATCTCCTCCCCATCCGAGGGCTCTCATCTTCGGACCACCTGCGTTTGGGGTGGAGAGCACCCTCCTCCCCTTGGCTCTCCTGGCACTGGCCTTAACCAGCAAAGGAAAAGACGGCAGCAATTATGGCACACACCATTAACGAGCTTCTAATCTCTAGCCTTGTGTGTAATTGCTGCTGTCAAATACAATTAGTCTCTGCCCAAGTTCCCTTCCCAGGGGCATGGCCAGGCCGTGGCTCGCAGGGAGAGGAGGCGGGCAAGCGTCTGAAACTTTAGGAGAGTTTACATTTTCTTGTTAACTCCCCTAATAATGCTCACTCCTCAAATAGAGAAGTGTTAATCCCGAGCATTAGGGGAACATGGTGGCCAGCAGAGCAGGTCTGCTCTTGTGTCTAAAGTCTCTTCTGTAAAATTTCTCACCTGAGACTAGACAAGCTTAATTACAATTCAAGCAGCACATGTCAGGGATTTACTGGTACCTTCCTGTGAGCCTGACAGGGTTCCAGAACATCACCTGTCCTGCAGTAACAGACTGGAGTTGCTGCACCTCTCAGGTATTGTTTAAGGAGCTGGGATGTGGGCCAGGGTTTCTCCTACCGCTGCCAGGCAGGTCTCTGTGAGCATCCAGCAGTTGCAGCTCCTCCAGGCTTGGCGGCTCAGGACCCTTGGTTGCACTTCAAAGCCTTGCAGCACTTTGAAAGGCTATGACAGATTTTGGTGGCTTCTTTGGTGGCTGCTGAAGGTTGCCACGTTCCTGCCAAGGAGAGTGTTTCACTGGTCTGCTGCTGTGTGTGCACCTTGCTGACAGGTACGGAGCAAGGTGACGTGTCCCTGTCCCCAGGGCTGGATTCTGTGCCTGGCCATGCAGGAAGTCCAGGGAATGTGCCAGGCTGACACCTGCGCTGGAGGAACAGGTGAGCTGGAGGAAGGTGAATTGTGCAGCACAAATGCAGAGTGGAATCTGCAGTACGTATTCGCTGCTGCGGAAACGCTTGAGAAGCTTTGACTGGAGTCACTTTTTTAGGAGTATTCCTTGTCTGCATCCATCAAAGCTGGATACAGCTGCTCCTCTGACTCAAGCTGCATCAGGCTCAGAGGAAAAGGAAAATAATACAAGAAGTATTGCAAACTTCTTCCATGCAGTGCGGTGGCTCACGTGGGAGATCCTGATGCATCACTGTCATTTAAGTTGTCTCACTTTTCTGTTTCCAAGGTACACGATGAGGAAAAACCTAGGCATTAGCCAGGGTAACTTTGAAGATAAGTATTTTGATGAGGTGAACCTTATTTTGCTGATGGCTTTCTCTTCTTCTTAAATATGTATTTATGAGAAGTTATTTAAAGGTTTTGGGTGTGGGGAAAATCCAGAGCAAGATGTGAGGGAACTGGGGGGGATGGTGCAACACAGCCATGTGCCTTGCCAAACAGCTATTGCTGTGTTTGCTGGGTGTCTAGGCATGCAAAACCAGCCAGGCAGAGTTCCCATGTTGTTCTGGATAAAACTGGGATGCCCTACATTTATCCCATGCCTGGGATCTAGCTCTTCTGTTAATCGAAGTTATGGTATTCCATTTTTTTAAAAAGCTTTACTGAAACTTGTGCTGTTCCTGCTGTTGTGTAGTATTTCTGTAGGACTTCTCTGTACCTTCCTTCTGTCAGAATTGGGAGTCCCTTGTCCTGCATGTAAATAGCTGTGTCCCATTCCATCCCAGCTAATCACTGAGAGTGAGTTCATTTGCATTTCTATAGCTGCTTCTGGCTCTTGAGCTTGAAGTGGGTCATTGGGAGGACCCATGAATTTGCCATCTTGCTAAATCTGTTGTAGCCTGTTTTGTGTAGATTGGAATAAAGCTTGGGTGTGGAAATGAAAAACAAACCATCCCTGTCCTGTCTTCAGGGATAGAGCAAGAGAGTGATCCACCAAACCAACCCCCACCAGGAAACTACTGCTCCTCTTCTTAAATGATAATTTTCATCCCGCTCCCCAAAAATGCCGAAGGAGAAATGGATCATGTTGTGATCGTGGGAGAGTTTTATGGCAAAACCCTCACAAAAAAAATGTTTGTCTCTAATTGATTTGCATTTCCATAATGCTTAGTATGAGAAAACCATCTTCTCTTTCTCCTTTATTTTTCAATCATGATTAGGCTTTAATGTTGTTAAAGCTTATAAGTGAGTTTGAGCCACTGTCTTGTTGAAGAGAAGATGGAGCTGAAATTTTCAGTGAGGCATTGGACAGGGTTTTTAATGTGTCTGTCATTATATGTTAACCTCTTGAACTGGGACACGACGTCTGTTTTATGGCTGACAACAATTTAAAAGTATACTTCTTGACATGGTGGATAAAGGAAGAAGGGGGAGTGGGGAAGAAAAAAAGAATTAATGATGTTAGCAAATATTAGTCCCTCTATTTCCATTTTGTTCCGAAAGTGGTTGTCAGGCTTTGAGGCTGCCTGGAGCAGCATTGCCAGTGACAGCCAGCCGGGCTGCAATTGTCCCTTGCATCGAGCTGGGCTGTTATTGACAAATCCAGGGCACCGAGGCAGGGACAAGGATGCTCCACTGTCTGTTCCAGGAGGAGTGTGGCTTTTCTCCTGGCATTCCTGGTGACATTTCAGAGGGATAGTTCTGGGCTTAGTGGAGTTCCCTGCGCCAGTCCCCGAGCCCATCTGGAGTCAGGGGAGTTGGAGATGTCTTTTCAGGAGTACGTTTGCTGCATACTGAAGCCCAGATTTGCCCGTGATTTATGCTGGCTTTGGCCAGCCAGACCCACCTACCAAAGTTAACTGTCACAGGAACAGTGACTTTGACATCAGCCTTAATGGTACACCAGCCACAAAGAATCAGTGGGCAGGGGGAAAACATGAGAAATTTCACTGTTTAAGGCATGTCTTACACTTCTCTGTTGTCTTTTCCCCTATTTCTTACATGCCACTGCCTATGCTTTGGCACCCAAGTGCGATCTGTGATTTCTGTGATTCTGTAATCCTCCAAGGTGTCTTCCTATGCTGTCACAAATTCCTCTTTATTCCCAGTTTTTAACTGGCATTCTAAGAGCAATGTCTTGTCCTTATGGAGTACAGAGTAACTTTGCTTTTCCTGCAGCACCTCTCTCCATGCTCCAACTTCAGGTGCTACTGCTGTCATCTCCCTTGGGTTCAGCTTCCAAATTATGGAAGCCTTGGATTATGCTGCTCCTTAACTATGATTAGTTACCTGTGCATCTGCAGTGCTTCTAGACAGCACTGCCAGCAGTGAAAGAAATGGAGCTGGCTTAATTGAGAACCACATAGTTAATTATTAGTGCCTTTTTAACGGAGGAGACAGGAAATTTGCAGTGTCAGTTTTTAATTTCATTGTGGTTTGCAGGGTAATGTGACTTTAAACTCATGAGTCATTATCTGCATATAGGTAGCCCTAAAAGCCTTCTTTTGCTGTAAAAATGTCAAGAGATTTAAGAAGGAAAAGGGCATCTGCGTGTTACTGATCCCTTCAGCCAGGATGAACAACAAATAAAAACACTGATTGCTGTCAGTAGCTGTGACGTGCTTTGGAAGGAACTGCTGCTTCTGCCCCACTTTTTGTGTCACCGAGTTTGGAACATCGTGCTCGGATACTGCGTGGAAGTTCTGGCAGGCTGGGCAGCATGGATTTTGGAAGTGGGCAGATGAGCTCATGGATAGGCAGGTTGTCAAAGGCAGCTGGAAAGAAACCAGTTTGTATCTGTGCTGCATCAGATTTAACTTTTTTTGGGAAGCCTGGACATATTCCCCTTTGAAAGCCCAAGGAGGATGAATGGTTCCACCATTGTCTCTGTCTTCATAGCTAAATACTGAGAAAGCAGAATCTTTTCCTAGACCTTCTTCATAAACTTGTTCTGCATATCAAGGACTGCGATGGAATAAGCTTGCTTCAACATTCATAAATTGAATATTGAATTACCTATTTCTGTGAAAGAGATGAGATAAAAGCTACTTGGACAAAGTAACTTGTATATGGATTAAAAGCCAGAGAAGTTTTTGCCTGAGTGTTTTTGGGAAAGCCTTTATCACTAGGTTTCCTGATGACCTTATGTGTACTCAATCAACGTGATTAATCTTTGGTAGAAATGCATTCGTTGTGCAAAAAAGGTGAACTTAATCCTAGAAATTTTTTTTAACAATTTCTGCCTCTAGAAAGATTAAATGTATTTTTCCAAAAGTTTTTTTCTGACTTGGAAAAAAAGCAACAACCAAAAACTAGAGTGGGAAGAGATAAAGACTACAGATTAAAATTTTTTTGCAGTTTCTGACACTGATTGAACGCCCATCATCCCTCAGTATAGACAGGACAGACTAGTAGTGGGCATAGCTTCATTGTATAGGAATAACTCTTCTGTGCACTTTCAGGTGATCTGAAATTAATTTTATTTTATTAGTGGAATCGAAGTAATTGATGGACAGTAAGGTTCCCTGCTAAATAATTTTTTAAGAGGGGCACTCTACTGTAAAGACTCTGAAGCCCTTTCCCTTCAAGAAAGGAGAACTTCATGTCACCTTCTACTCTAAATTAGAGAGAGCTTACTTGCCATGGAATAGTCTTCAAAGCCAGTTTCTTTTTCATGTGTTCTTATAAAGAAGTATGTCTCTGATATCTGCAAATCTAATGTTATGGCTTGAGGCTGGTACAGGAGAACTGAAAGGTGGAACTGGTTGGCTCAAACTGGGCAGAATGTAGAGGTAAATGTGTTATAGGGTACCAGTACCTTGATTTAAACCAAAAGCAATCTAAGGAGGAGGAAGAAAGACAAATGTAAGTATGTTTTATTAAAAAGAAGAAATCACCATCTTTCCAGTTGGAATTCTGATGGGACAGCAATGCTTTTTGGTGTAATGGAGCTGATCAGAGGGAATGGAGCACCTCTCCTCTGTGGAAAGGCTGAGAGAACTAGGATTGTTCAGCCTGGACAAGAGAAGGCTTTGGGGTGATCTCATTGTGGCCCTTCAGTACCTGAAGAGATGCAGAGAGACAATTTACAATAGCTGCAGTGACAGGACAAGGGGGAATGGCTTCAAATTGAAAGAGTAGGTTTAGATTAGATTTCAGAAAAAAATTCTCCCCTGTGAGGGTGCTGAGGCCCTGGCACAGATTGCCCAGAGAAGCTGTGGCTGCCCCATGCCTGGGAGTGTTCCAGGCCAGATTGCCTGGGCCTTGGAGCACCCTGGTCTAGTAGAAGGTGTCCCTGCTCATGATAGGGGAGTGAAACTAGATGATTTTAAGGTGTCTTTCAACCCAAATCCTTCCAGGATTCTGTGATTCTATGTATTGCAGTCACAGAGAAGCTGCAGGAGGCTGGGACTTTGCTCCTGATCTTTTACCCTGGGTCTGACTCTCTGCCATCACAGAAAGCCACAGACCTGTCCGCTGCCAACAGCAAGTTGCGATTAATGGGCTGGTTTTGTAAGGAATTGCTGCTGCAAATTGCAAACCAATTTTGACTGCTTACCTGAAAACCAAAATACTTAATGCCGTGGAAGAGTTGGGGTTTCTGGTTCCCTGCACCCCCCTAATTGGGCCAGGCTTTCAGACGGCAGGCACTTACCCCTGCTGAAAGTCTGGCATCAAAGTCAGGCAATTGAAGATCCCAGGCGGCAGGATGGTTTTTTGAAAAGGTAGGCTTGGGGCTCTGTATCGATCAATCATTATTCTAATTGTTCATTTCTATTATGGTGGGAATCATTCAGAATCCTAGAGTTCCTGGGAGTAAATCATTTGGAAATGCTGCCCATTATAAAATTTAATTTTAAATCTATATTAAATAGATTTATAAAGGCAAGCTTTGCAATCTAGTAACAGAATATTATGCTGCCTCACAGAGGCTCAGCTTTTGGGTCCTGAGGGGCCAGGGCTGGGAATGAGAGTTGGGAACTTGGTGGGAGCCAGGATGCTGGACCAATCTTTCTTTTTCTTTCAGACAACAGAGAAGAGGGGAAAGGAAAGCAAAACTGTATTTGGAGGCCCAGTCGTCAGCTCATTATATCAAGAAGAAGAAATAATCAGGTGATTATCTGTGCTGGAATTCGGTTAAAACCAGTATTTTTCTAATGTCATTTTGTTAAGCTTTTTTTTTTTTTAATATTGCACAAGTGTGGTGGCAACTACAACAGGATAATAAATGACAGGAAAGAACTTTTCAGGCCCATAATCATTTAAATCAATATCTGCCTGTACCATTGCCAGGTAGTAACCTTTCCCTAGCGCAAGATGTGGGGGAAGGGCAAGGCTTCCCATTTTTCAGTTATATGGCTCAAAAAAAGGTAATATTGGATATTTTTAATAGAAAGCTATTCAGGCACTACCTTTTTCAAATAGTTATTTCTTTACCAATACATTCATTAGAGACTGTTCAGTGAAGGTTTTAGTGTTGGACAATGTTTGCCTTCAGGGGGAGTTTGTGCCTTATATCAAATTAATTTTTTTCTAGGCTCTGCAGCTAGAAAAGCCAGCTCTGCATTTACTGAACTAGAGTGAACTGCTACTTAAAACTGTCAAGGTGCAAGTAGTAAGTGACATTAGCTACTGAATAAGGACACCTGGATGGTTTTTGTTTGGGTTTTTTTTTTTTTTTGCTGTTCCGGACTACTAATCATGGGTATAATATTAACTCCAATACCTAAATGATTTTGTGGAGAAGTTTTTAGAATACTGTATAGTATTTTTAGTTAAAATGAACAGTCAGAGATGACTAAATTTTGGACAGTGTTTCCTGTCTTGTAGTCACCCATTTACATGTGCATGATCCCGTTTTTTAATGAATGTCTTGCATCTTTTTACATCCAGGAAATTTTAACACTGATTTCTCCACATGCGGTCTCCAGCTGAGAACTTGCTTAGAGGGTTAAAACTCTAGCACAGCATTTCTTTGACTTGTTGTCACAACCAAGGAACAGAAATCTTGATCAGGTGGCTCCAAACCCTTTGCAAGGAGCTCAGGTAGGAGCAGAGGCAGCTGTTGTAAGCAGGCAGGGTGGCAGTTGTGTGCTTGGCAGTAATGCAGGCATTACCCTTGGGATTGCAATCCACTTTAGAGTGGAGTACTTGGCCAGAAACAGTTCCTTCCCTTGCAGGGAGAGCCAACACATCTCTGACTTGCCCTGGCCCTTGAGCAGAGGTGGTCAGGTGTGACCTTGGTTTAACACACTGTTTGAGGAATGACACTTCTGCTGGCCAGCAGCTCCCTTTTTGTCCCTGCTCCATCAGTGGACGTCTCAGGCAACATCCTTGATCTCCCAGTTTGACTTTGTGGTTTAAATCCTGATCAAGCTCTCCTTTTAGGGGTGGAGCATATCCCTACAGTGCTGTGAGAGTCTTGGTTATCCCAAGCACTTCCTATGCCCTTTCTTGGGTTTGAAATACAGCATAATGTACAGAAAAACAGAGTTTGCCCTGGTTGGCTTGACCAGCTTAAATCTTTTCATGTGTTTGTTTTTACTTCCAAGAGTAAAGCTGCAAATACTTTTTTTCCAAACATACCATGAGGAACATAGGTGCAGTTTGTTTAGCACAGCACAGCTGTTGTCCTTACAGATGAGGCTGTAGGAAGGCGTAGTCTCCTAAACAGCTGGAATAGGGTGATTCTGCTGAAATTCGTTGAATTAAGTATCCTTACTCTGCTGGGAAACTCATGTAGTCTTTTGGCACAGTTTGACTCACAGGCATCAGTGTGTTCCTTGCAAGACAGGAATGAGCAAGTGTCACCATCATCTACCCACAGAGTTGTACAGCTTCAGATTTCCTGGTTCTGTTGTGTACTGTTCATTCTTTTCCTGGAACAGGGAATAAACGTGCAGGTATAGGCACATCTGTAGTGTGATAATTCCACTAATAAAAGCATAGCCTCAAACCAAAACCTGGAAGCAGATAAACCAAAGAGGAGTGGCTCTAAACCTTAGGTTTGGTGTCCAAGTTTGTCTAGAGCAAGTATTGATTCCATAGCTGTATCTGAGAAGGGTGACTCTCCTGAGGCTGAGTGGTTACTTACAAAAACATAAGCTTAGCGTTCAGTTAGAATGTTATCATAAAAAAACCAATGCATTTTCTGTGGAGGAAGAACATGAAAAAATTTAAGGGGAAAGAAAACTGATTAGTTTGCACCAAGATAACCTCTAACACATTGGTAGTTCTGGCTAAGTCCTGTGCTATCAGTTCAGTGTGTACATGTGTGCTGCCTCAAAATCTGCTATCTGAGGAAAGAAACTTTGATGCAGACTCTTTTATTGACTCATTTGTCCGTGGTGGGTTGTCTGAAGCTTTACAACGAGCTTGCAAAAATTTGACTAGAAATCAAACCACTTTAGTTTGTTTCCCAGTGCTGTTGATAGGATAAGTATTTTCTTGTTACAGGATCACTAAAGAAGCCCAGAATAAGTAAGAAAAACCCCTTATTTTGTGTACTAAAAACTAAAACTCGAGTCCTCACCAGCCCTGAGTCCCGACAGACTGCTGAAAGCAATTTCTCAGCAGGTATTACTCTGCCAAACACAGCCTACTATGTGCCCTTTAGGATTCTGCTGATCCAAAGGCAGGAAAAGGCTGCTAATTTATCTGGAGCCACAGCCTCAGCTTGCACCAGGAGATAGACAAGAATGCAGATGCAGAGTTTTGAAGGATCACCTAAGCAGGTTCACTTGTTTTATTCTTTACCAGAACCTTTTGAACAGTTTATCAAATGATTAAAGCCCTTCAAGCTGTTGCTGTGTAGTATGAAGAGGAGAGGTTTTGTTTTGAATGGAATAAACCCCCAGTTTGCCATCAGGAGTAGTTAGCTACAAAGCAGCAGTGCAAATGATTTCAAACTGAGTGTCTAAAATTATGCCTAAATAATGCTTATATTCTTCTTGTGGAATGAAATTCTTGGCATTTAGGATGCAGATCTGTAAAGGATGGACAAAGTTAGCATACCCTGCCCTAATGTGGATCAGCAGTAGGAAGAACTCGGGTGGTGCCAGGGCCGATTTTTTTCCTTATCACTAATTATCTCAAATGTTTCTAATTGAGAACAAGATAGAAAAATGGTCAGTCTGGCTCACAGTACATTGCAGTGATTCCAAATAAATTCAAGAGCATCCACAGAAACAGGTTATACCGATCTAATTAAATCAATTTAGAAAGAGATTCAGTTAAATCAGTGCAATTTGTGTGTTCATAGATCAGCCCTCAAATCAGGAGAAGGTCTCTTGAGCTAATGAGGCGTAGCAGTTATTTACTTTGGGGTACTGGGCACTGGTCATCAATTAGGAGTCATTAATAAACCCTGGCAATAAAGAGCTCAAGTACCCCCAGTGAGTAATGGGGAGCAGTTGTAGGATGTATTAGCATAGTGCTCTGCCTCTGGGTTTCTCTGCAAATCACTTATCTCCCCTCGGGCATTGCATAAAACTCCTCCGTGCTGGTGACTGATGATGGAACTCGGAGGTTCCCTTGGAAGGAAGAATTTAGAAATTGTCAGTGATTTCAGGCCTGGTATAGTGGTGGTTTTTGTTTGGGTTTTTTTTTTTACTGCTACATAAAGCTTTATATCCTTTTCCTGGTCTTATTACCAGAACAAAGCAGTAGTAGTGGAGCTCTTTTATGGTCAAAGCACTATAATTAGAGTTTCACAAACCTGGGAAATGACCAGTGGTCTGAGGTTGACTGATGTGTTACCAGTATAAATCTCATCCGAGACACGATCTGAGAGAGATGCCAAAAACACCGTAGCCTTGGAAATTCGGCTTTGTTTTTCAGTATTTCCTTACAACCGGGGCAAGGAGTAGGCAGTTTCTAAGTGTTTTCAGGAAACAAATACATTGATTTGGCAGGTGGAGAATGAGAAATAATGTTGCCAAATGTCCATGTCCCTTTCCACTTCCACTGGAGGAGCCCTCCTGTACTCTGCCATGAGCTGCTTCCTCAGGGCCTTGGCATGCCAGGATGGGAATGACATCTGCCACTCAGACAGAGGCCTTCTTGAGCTCTGTTTTACACTTCTGCCATCCAGAGGGATGCTGAAGAAGCCCTTTTCTGGTCAAAACCACCACCCTTCCCCAGACATTGGGGAGCAACCCCAGTCACGAGTGGGGCAACATGGAGGATGTGGGTGTGGAGTGGGCACCCCTGGTGTGCAGGACCTGCCTGATGCCGTGCAATCCATCAGAATTGTATTAATCCCACTAACGCAGCCGCCATCTGGTCCCGCTGCCGGGCCGGCTCGTGCGAGCCCCCGTGATGGATGGCCCTGGGAATTGATTAGTTGTTGTGCGAGACAAATGAACTGTTTTGGCAGAAAATACCAGAGGTCGCTGCATGTGGTCAGGCACAAAGGCTGCTGAATTTTAAAGAGCTGCTTCCAGCATCCATTGCAAGGATGCTGCTTCAGAGCAGCGACAGCTTTTGAGATGAGCCCAGTGCTCCGGAGCACGGTTGGGGTTTTGTTATCTCCCTCCAGCCCTACTTTTTGGAACACCAGAACTGGAAGTGAGCGTAAAGTTGCAGAGATGTGTGGGGGATTACGGGCTGGTGTTGTGCATGTGGGTGGCTGTGCCACGGATGTCTGTCACTCACGTAGGTGCTGGGCTGTGCAATCCCTGTGGAAGAGCTTTCCTGGTTCTGCGGAGCCCAGACAGCCCATAGTGTGCTCGAGCAAAACACCTGTGGGTCCTGGCAGCTGGGGCATGGGGCTTTTCAGGTCAGTGCTGCTTAGAAGGGGGTGCTCTCTGCTCTCATAGTGGTGTTCAGCAGGCCAGTCTTGACTTTGAGATGATTGCCAAGTTTATTGCTTCCCTGCTTTTTTCCTGTCCCTGGAGCAATGCCCCTTGGGGCTTTGCTTTGTTGTGCAAAGGGCTCAGGCCTGCCTTCCCTTTGGGAGAGCACATCTTTCAGTGGCGGCTCCCACTCAGCATTTTGTCGGCCGCCTCCTCTGCCGCTGATGCACGAGGCGCGTGCGGTGGGTGGGGAATTGGTGACACATGTCCCGCCATGTCTCGGTGGCTCTCGGAGGGATGGCACACGAGTGTGCCGGCAAGTGGGCAACACTTCCCTCGGGACAGCCTGCCAGCTCAAAATAAACTTGAGTTATGGATTTATTCAGCTTGTAAAACCTCAGCTGGCATAAATAATTGAGAAAGCAAAGGTTTGTCTGTGGAGCGTACCTCAGGGACCTGCTCCTGCCTCCCTCCCTTCCACCACCCTTTCTTATGAAAATGATCCCAGTTGCACTGATAGATAATAACAACACCAAGCAATTAAAAGCTATGGGTGGCTGGAGAGAGGAGAAAAGGTTCAGTTAATGAGCTTTTCCTCTTCCTGTGCCCAGGAGAGCCTCCGAAGTGACGAGGCGATTAAAGCGAAGAGATAATTATAGATTATGTGAAAATGGGTCCCTTGGGGGCCGAGGGCCTTGCCATAAACAGCGAGTGTTACGAGTGCCTCTCGGCTCCCCGCGCACGTCCCGTCCCGTTCCGCTCCGCCGCGGTGCCGCTCGCTCGGCAGCGCCGTGCCAAGCGCCCGGGCAAAGCCACCTGTTAGGGGCACCCGGGGCCGTTCCACAGCAAATCCACTGGGATGTGCCCTGGACCAGCCCCAGGAAAAGGGGAGAGGATGCCCAAAGTAGCACCTGGTCTCAGCCCTCTGCCCTGAGCTTTGCGCTTGAGGTAACCTGCGGAGGGGGAGGAAGGGGATGGGGCAAACCTGGAGGGTGTTCTCTTCACAAGGTTAAAATATTGTGAATTTCAGATCTCTTCTTTGCCCTTTTCAGTGGCAGCCGTGGTGCTGTTTAGAAGGCAAGGAGTTTTACAGCATTCCAGATAAGAAAGAAGTGATGAAGTGGCAGTAGATCTTTTCCATTAGCTGTTTAGAAACCTGTTGGCTCAACATGTGTTATGGACAGCTTATGGACAAGGCTTGCAAAGCCTTCCAACCTTGGGGAGAGATGACTTGGTTTAAGTTCTTCTAAATCCTTTAATTCAAGGATGGAAAAAGCTACCCACGTGTTACTTGCAGGTAACAGGTAGGCATCTTTAAGTCAGAATTACCATCTCTTGCTGGGGGTGGGGAAGAGCACAAGGAAATAGCTTTGGGTGCCATCATCAAGGGAGAAGAGAAACCCTCTGGCCGTCCTCAAGAAATAGATACAAAAACTCTACCTGCCTTTACTGCTTGCTGAATTGAAGACTGCTTTTTATCTCAACAATCTGACATGGAAAGAAAATTGCATCCAAGTCTTCTTTTTAGCTACAGGTTTTGCATTATTGCGCACATCTCTATTAGGTTGAGTTTCGTGGTGTTTCCCATCTGAAGATTTCCTGAATACTGTATTTTTTGTGTAAATTGAGATTTTTCTGAAAATACTGGTGGAAATGCTGCGGGTTCTCTCCCCCATAACATTACCTGAGCATGTCTTTGCCCTGTCACTTCTGTATTTCTCACGTGTTTCTGTCTGGTTTTTGCCTGTTTCTACCAGTTTCTGGGCCTTGCTGCTGACTCTTACCAGTTTTATGAGGAGTACATACTCCTGCTAGGAACAGGTCTGATAAAATCATTACATCCTTTTTCTTTTCCTGTAGCTGCTACAGTGGAGCTGTTATTATGTACACATACACACACGTGAAATAAAGGAAGTGGAAAAAACTGAGCTGCCAGGTTTTCAAGCTCTGTTTCTTATTTGTCCTGTGTGGCTTTCAATGCAGAGTCAGCAAATAACAATAACTTGTTGTTATTCCATTCACACCATTCAAGAAGAATGTTCTTCCCTAGTATTGGTCCCTCCAAAAATCTGGGTTTAACTCCTCTGAGCTCTTTCCTCAGTTTCCCTTCCTGATTTTAGCTGGATCAGATTGTTTTAAATGTCTGAAGTGCAGCTTCATATGACTACTTTATTTGTAGGTGAAATGTTCTCATTATGACTGGAAAGGGCTTGTTTCTCTTCGTGAATATTTATAGAAAAGTTGGGTATAATATATGCTCAGCTTTTTTAAGGAGGGCATCAGGAGCAGAGGAATGGTTTAATGATTGAGAAATAAATGCAGAGTAGAAGAACGAAATTTCCCGAAACCTTATCTTCAGGTGGGGAAATTGGTATTCTGGATTAATTCCATTGTGGAGACTTCTGAAAGAAAAGTGGTTTTTTGGAATGGGGATATATAAAGCATTTGCAGAGTTGGTTATTCCAGAAAACTAAATCATATCCAAATAGCTGTGTCAGGTCATTTTCCCCTTACGGACAATAATATTCTCAGGCAGAGACTTTTAAAAGTCCTGTCTGGAGGCTGTGGTGGGAAAATGGGCTGGTTGTGGTAGGTCAGGGTTGCTGTGCCCTCTCTGCTGGCACAGACCCTGCAGATGCTCGCTGTGGAGCACAGGTGCTTTATGGCTGCCACGTCCCTGCTGGCACCTCTGGTGCTGCCCTGTGAGGTCTGTCAGGGCTCTGTAGCATGGGAAATGACCAGGTGGCATCACTGCCAGGGAGGGAAGGGCACAGCCCGAGCTCCTGGTTGTGACATGGAAAATCACACAGGAGTAACTGAGGATGGCTGTGGGCTTCTCTAGTGAGAATGGACTGGGGTTTGCTTTGGTGATATGGAAGAAAGAGCTGTCTGTAATAAATGAGGGAGGTGTGGCTGTGCAATGGGGAACCAAGTTCCTGTACAGCATTGTCTGAAAAGCAGCTTCTCCCAAAAGGCTGCTGTCAGCAGCCAGGCTTGTGTTGGAGAGGTTGGACTAAGAAGGTGGGACTGGAGGGACCTCCCAGCGTATCACATCAGCCCTTGTTAGCAGGGGCAGGCATGTCTTGTGACCTCCATCATGAGTCTGTCAAGCTCCATCTCGAGCGGTATAAGCTTTTGCCTTTTCTAATCCCACTGCGAAATTCCTTTTTTCCCGGAATTCAAGGTAATTGCATTTAAAGCAAGCGGTGATCTGCTTCCCAGGAGCTTGTGTGTAACAAGCAGGCAAGACCTCCAACGAATGAGTTCATGACAGACTGGTTAAGAAACTGGGAGGCTCCTCTAATGTCCTTAGGCCTAAACACAGAGTGTGAAATCCTGTGTGGCTCCCTGCTCTTCAATAGAAAGCTGCAGCTCAGGTGTCTCTACAGGGACTGCCTGTGCACAAAGAGCAGGGGTGATGTGCTGGAGAACAGTGCTGCTGAGGGAGCAAGGTGAGAGGGATGGCAGAGGAAGTAACATTTTTGGAGAAAGGAGTGATCTGCCACTGGAGCAAGTATTAGTGCTTTTTCTCACCTTTTTTCTGGCACTGTGGCAGGACACAGGTGCTTGAGGTCTGAAGAGTCAGAGTGTAACTCAGATGCATAACAATAAAAGACAAAGTCAGTGTTGGGTCGTGGCTCTCTGCCTGCCCTGATGGGAGCAGAGGACTTGGCCTTGCTGGCATTTCATTTTTGGGGGACTACAGGTCAAAGAGCGTCACTTTTTTTTTTTTTGTAACCCGTTGCTCAGAAGTGCTAACATTATCTAGATTTTACTTTTCCTTTCTGGCATTCTTCGGCCTGTGAGTTCAAGAGCAATGCAGATGAATAGACGTTCTGCTGCCTTTTAGCACCAGGAGATTGGCTCTCAAATTGCCCTGTTGCATTTCTTTTTCCCAAAACCCCCACAGCAAACTGACCTCCTTACTGGGTCTGACCAGCTCCAGCAAGCTCCCTTTTTTCTGAGTAACTGAGGCTGCCAGTCTGAGTTCTGCTGAACATCCTGAAGGTCTTTAGTTAAGGTGATTGAAAACTGGGGATGTCATGTGAGGCAATGATTCTGTGTTTAACTCTTGTGAAGCTGCCAAGTCCCATAGCAGTGCTAATGGGCTCATTTGAACTGTGGTTTTCATCTGGAAACCAGAAAGAGAGAGGATTATGTGGGCTTTTGGCTTACTTCTGGAAAACCGGTGACCTCTTTTCTTTATTCCCTACTAGCCACACAGTGGTATCACCGTATTTATGCCTGAAGGTTTTATTCTTAAAGAAGCTGTGAAAGGTCTTAACTTCGTTAGAGGTTCTGTTTGTTTGGCAGGTAAGGGTGGAAGTTTTACTGTGTCTGAAGCCAGAGTATTGCTTTTAGCTGTAAAAGAAGCTGTAGGTGTGACTCCAGCACAGGTGACACCACCATTTGATCTTTCTGCCTGCAAGCAGTCCTAAGCAAGCACTGGCTGGTGTTGTATCCAGGATCCAGCATGTATTCAGCCAGGGACAGATTGCTTTGCAGGTGTTCTGTTTGTGCTGCTGTTTTCTCTAAGCCACATTAATGGCCTCTGTCCAGGATGGGTGGCATTGGAAGGGACTTTGGTGTGACCCAGAGTGGCTCTCACAAGAAGAGCAGCTTTTGCCTTTTCTCTTCTGTGGGATTGCAGTGATTTATATCCAAACTTGAACATGGATTTTTCTGGCTAACTTCATACATTTCTTGTGCTATTTCGCAGGAATAAACTGACGTGTGTCCAGACATAATACTGTTAAAAACAACCTTTGTTTTTCTAGGAAGCAGGATCTTCTGTTTCTTAACTTGGGAGGTGGGGGGAAAGCTCATTATTCTGCATGTGCAATACTAGATGTTTCGATCCAGTGACAGTACTGAAAATATCTGTAACGGAGCTTATAATGTGCACGTGGCCTTTGTGTTGTGCAGTAACACGGTGCTTCTTTTGCTTTTGTTTCCTGAATAGGGAAGAGGACAAGAACATTTTTGATTACTGCAGAGAAAACAACATTGACTACGTAACCAAAGCCATTCAATCAAAAAAAGTGGATGTGAATATCACAGATGAGGAGGTATGGAGAAAAGATAAGGACCATCAATCTTTTATCTGGTTTGTGTATTAATTCAGTGCTACTCCTTTTTAAAATTCCCTGGTTAGGATTATTGTAACAAGGTGCTGCAACAGTTGGACAAACACTTGGTCGCTGAGACAGGGTAATTTATTTGGAAACAGTTTTCCACTGGATTTCTGGTAGTGTGGATATCTATCTGTGGGGCTGTAGCAAGTCAGATCAGACACTGAGTTTCTATGTTATTTTCAGCAATACCAGCAGCCACTTGCAGAGCAAGATCTTCTGAATAGCTCCCTTTCCCCACTTTGTATGCTAAATGTGGCCAAACAGAAGTAGGAAGTGAGGGAAACGGCTTTTTTTGACCCAGGAAGTCTGTTCAGCTTGAAGGAGGATTTCTGACATGTCACCAGCTTTTCATCATTCTCAGATGGAGGGCAATGAGCAACACTTGTTTTCCAGCTTTACAAAAACAGTGACATTGTCCAGTCTTTGTCTGCTCATCAAACCCAAAACACCATTTCCCCACAGGGAGGTAATACAGGCATTGCCAGAAACCCCAAGAAAAAACTGTCTAAAACTGTGAATTGGCTTCATCCTTTTCTTGGTAAGAGTAAACCCCTTGTGGGGGCAGTTTCCTGTTGATCCTTCAGGAGTTGTGGCTGCACCACGTTTGTCACCTTGGTTTCCCTGCTTGCACAGTGCCACCTAGCCCTGCCCCTGGTCCAGCCTGAGCACAGCTCCTTCCAGCTCGTTGTGTTATGGTGAACAGATGAAGTGCTTAGACATTCATAGACTGAGACGCCACAAATTCAGTTGGGTTCTCCTGTAGCTCTAAGCAGATTTCTGCCCTCTGAGCCATGACAGCCCCGGCTGGGGCTCTGAATGCTGATGGCAGGGCCTTTTATTATTAATCAGGAATTCATGTGAATTAATTTTCAGAGGAGAGGAGGGAGGGTGTTCACAATCAGGGTTGGAATTTCACATCATAAATTCAATGAACTGAAACTGTCATGTGCCACACAGTCACTGCAACAGCACCATTCCTGAGCTCCGTCCTCCTTCTGCTGATCACAGGTTACAGAAGGAGATGTTCAGGGCAGTTCCACAGAAAATACAGCTGGAGTCTGTTAATTAATGAAAGCTCTTTTTTTAGATCACATGCTTGCAATAAGTGCACATTGGCATTGTTTTGTTTCCACTGGCAAGGTGCTCTTTTGTAGATTGCAGCATTCAGAAGCTTGTATCTTCCTTTCTGTTCAAGTAACAAATGTGCTTGTTTTCAGCCAAAGAAATACTGTTTAAAAAAGAAATATTTTGTGGAAACTGGAATATCTAAACTATGTAAAAAACTACCATCCTGTTTGGGAATTATCCATGAGTCCCTGATGTAAAAGAAGTCCTGTTTCTAACTGATGGATATTAGCACATGGCTGTTGCAGAATATGAGTTTGCTTCAGCACAGGCAGGAGCCAAAAAGGACTGTGAAGGACTTGTGAGAGGATTCCCACTGGGGCAAAATTCTCCCCTAGATGAAATTCTCATAGCTTCAACTATTTTGGTTTACCCTAACAACTGCTCAAAAAGCCAAACAAATAGCATACCAAAAGGAAGAATCTGAAAGAAATAGTTGTTTCATTATATGTTGTGGAACTGAAAGCATTGCCAGTGTTGTTTGGTATCCAAACGTGTTCTTCCCAGTCTGGGAGGTGACTTATTTTCCAATGTCATGCAGGTTGATTGAAGTTTTAGGACCCATTTTGGACTAGAGACTAAGCCTTTTGTGAAGTGTACGAAAGCATAATCTTGTAATTTTTATTAACTATTGTAGTGTTACTGTGTAAATACATCCTGCCAAATCCAAAAGCTGTCTCACCTGGCCTCTGGACATAATTCACACTGTCAATCCTTTGATTTAAATGCCTATAAATTTAAAATGTCAGCAGGGTACATACAAAGAGTTAACTTCCTATGAAACAAAATCTAGTGAAGCACCAAATAGACTCGTGCTAAGCTGCAAAGACGCTCGGCTCAGCCTTTCCTTGGACAATGACGACTTGGCTGGGGTTGTGGGTGTTTAGATTTTATTTTTATGTGATATGTCACTACTGCATCTAATTGTATCCCCCCATTTTGTGCAAACCTCATAGAAGTCAGTGGAAGGAGTAAAGAAATCAAGAATAACAATGTAAAGTGGGGATGAGCCAACTTAGTCAAAGCAAAAGGATTTCAAAAAGGGCAGCAGATTGTAGGGTTTAGATAGATGCACTGGGAAACTTCCAAAGCATAAATGGCTTTTTCCCCACAAGAAGTAAAGCTCTTCATGTGCAGCATTCAAGCCAGCATACCTGCTAACAGTTTGGATATGATAAACTTCAATTTAGAATTAAACAAAGAATCTAATGACAGTAATCATGTACAAGCTTCCATTTGCTGTATCTAAATTGCCCAGAGTTCAACGGAATCGCTTGCATTCACTTATAAGAAGTAGCACAGACTAAAGCAGCCTGTTTTCCTTGTGTATGTCAGCAGGACTAATGGAATAAGAAATGGACTGTGGCTGTGAAGTCACCCCAGGCACATCCTGGGAGTGTGGCTCACTTGCTGCCTTTTTGAAAATAGTATTTCTTCAGCTTCTACCAGGAGCTGCTCAAAGGCACAGATGAGTTTCTTTTGTAATTTGTGCCAAGGGCTGTGGAGGTTGTAGCTAGATAATTTTTTTTTAATTGTTGGATAAGTCCCAGTAAACAAACATGTTACCTGTGTGCAGTGTTTAAGCCCTTGCCAAAACTTTAATGAAAGGCATCTGACAGGATGCTCACTCTTAGTCCCTGATCCTTGTGCTTTTGAGACAGCAAATGCCAAACTGGTGCCAGCTTGCCAAGGAAAGGACAGAGGGGAAAATGAGTTTGAAGAAGGGTCACATACTTCTGGATTTATAGGCTTTCTCCCGTTAGAAAAGCTTCACCAAACGTTTCAGAGCTCTGAAAGTGATTGACTTCCAGGTCAAGTTTACCTGTGTAATTGTAACAACAACCCTTCCATTGACTGTTTCTGCTGTCACAGGGGGATGCAGCCATTCTGTAGATATCTGTCTTTTCTTAATTACTGCTCATAGAACAGTTGCCACAAGTCAGAGTGGCTCATTGCTATCCAGCCATTACAGCTGCAAACATCGTGCCTGGAAGTGCAGCTTTATACTGTAGCACATCCATTCGGTTTGGCTTTGTTTTCCCCTTTCTCTGCTCAGGCTAATTGATGTGAAAATCATTCCCATCCATTTGTCTGCCGACTCAGTGTATCAGAGACAAATCCCTGTCCTGTGCTTTGTTTGTGAACACCCTGTGACTTGGAGCTGAGCAAAATTGATGTGCTGTTGGCTTGAGAAACTGCTGCAGGAGCTGGCCAAGCTGGCAGCAGTTAGCGAAGCAAAGCACAGAAGATTTAAGAGGCAGGGTTAGTGCACTGGGGCTATTTTTATGCTTTTTTTTTTATTAAATACTTCAAAGGCAGGGAAAAATGCATCCTCTCAAGTAACTTCTGCAACAGCTGTTGTGTTTGAATTGCAGGGAGGGAGTACCTTGATGTTTGACTGCGTCTAGCCAAGACCCCACTGCTGCTGCGCTTTCCTACGTAAAATTATTCATGTTGCTTTGAGTCTCTCACTGTTTAATGAAATGGTCATGTGGGAATTGTTTTGGGAAAGCTCAATCTGTGCCCCTTAAGATTTCTGCCACGTTATTTAAACACACGAACACATGCTATATGCTGATATAAAGCAGCAGCTGTGCAGACTAAAGTGTTTTTCAGCACGCAGAGGTGATATCCGTGCTCTACAAAGACTGGGACTGTACATTCAGTTTAAGCTTGTCTTATCACTAAGGTTTATTTTAAGAAAGACATGGGAAACAAGTGGATTTTGTAGCTGTATAGCTGCTAAGTATGTTAGCTAGAGCTGTTGGCTGTTGTTAACTTGTCTGATGCTGTACAAATAGTTGTATTATCTAGTTTCCATAGAACCATTAAGGTTGAAAAATGCCTCTAAGATCGAGTCCAACCATTTTAAATACCAAATTTTTAGTAATGCTTTTTGTTGTGCAATAAGTAGGTTGAGATTCTTCTGCAGGTATTTTTCCTTCCACATCTCCTGGTGTTGCACAGAAGGTCTGCAAAACCCCTTGCACCCCATATCGAGGGTGTAGCATGCTGCAGACATTTCTTGAGTGGAACGTGTCAGCTGTTTAATAGTGCACAATTACAATGCAGAGCCATTTAAAGCACTAATTAGAAAATATTGTATCCATTTAGAGTTGCAGAGAAAATATATAGGTAAGCAGAGTGTAATTACCCAAAGTGGAATTGGCCCAAGACTTGAAATCCATACTCCTGCAAATAGCACAAGGAGATTTTTAATGACTATAGATGATCAGGCTTCAGGGTTTTGTCTTGTTCAAAAGGCTTCATGTGTAGTACAACCAGCCTTCCAGTGGCATGGGCAGGACCAGTTGCACAGTGCTCTGGTACCCCTGAGCTGTCACAGTTAACTGTTGGTGTTCCTTTATTGGTCTCAGCCAAGTTCAGCACCAATAAAATGAGATTTTCCTTGTCCAGAGACAAATGCAAACCAACATATTTTAGCCACTAATCTGTAGCTTGAATTTTGATATAAAGGATAGAAAGTCTTTATTTTATCATGTAATTGTACGATAAATACATTTGAATAATTGCAATATTATTCCTCTACACATATATCAAGACACTGAAATAATCTGTTGAAATATTTATTGGTATTGTGCATATTGCAGATGTGCCTCTTCCTTTGGAGATGAACATCTGTGCCTTGAAAAAAGTTGGTATTTGTCCAGCTGAAATCCTAAGTCCTGAGTAATTACCAGTCCAAAAATGAGTTAAGGAAGCTAAACGTGAATTAAAGATCTCTCCATATTTACCAATTGTTTTAAGTTGGACTCTTTCCCTCTTTGTAGACTTTGATAGTGGTGTTGAGTGCAAGAATATGAATCATTAAATGGCCTGTGGATGTCATCAGTGCTTCCATAGAAAGTCACTGTCAGAAAATTCATTCTAATGCAAGGTTAATTAGTGTAACATTAAAATTACAGGTTACAAAAATTAATTAGTTGCTGGGTCAAAAAGTGTGCATTTCCTGACTTAAAATCATGCTCTACCTCTGCTGCCCTGCCGAGGAATATCCAACAGAAGCAGTGTGAACTTTGGTCACAGGTGTCTTCTGCCCCTCCCGCTTTCTGGCACTGTGGCCAGGAAATTTGGCTCACAGTTCCCATTAGGAGATAAATGAGTTGCTCACCTTGTTCCCCACTGCTTTGTCAAGAGATTTATAACCAGGCATGGGCTAATTTAAATGATTTCTTCTGGGAGGGTCTGTGACTGCTTTCCGTGGCATTTTGGAAAACACACGTCAGTCTGATGGTGTCTGAGTTTGAGGGCGGTGATTCCTGGTCATCTGCAGGGTGATTTCCAAGGAATCCCCTGCAAGTGTGCTATCCTAAATCAGGAGAGACTGATAGAACATTAAGACTAATTTGCTAAGTGAACATAGAAGGTTTTCTTCTTTGTTTACTATCTCAAACTACTTTGAGTTACCTTTCTCAGGGATCCTAAGCTACTTCCCATGTCCTTGGGCATGCAGGAGGAGCTAAATTTCCATTGCATCCCATCCCATGGTGGCAGACACCTCTAGAAAGGGGATGGGAAGAAAACTGTGGAGGTTTGGAGCCATGGATGCAGCAGCCTGACCAAGAGAGGACAGCTGTGGGTGCCTGCCCAGACACCCAGTTTTAATCCTCTCTTCCAGCAGAGGCAGGACCAGTGGGTTGAGTGTTTCAGACCTGCCAGAGGAATCAGCTTCTGGGGACTTGGCATCTGGGTGACTTAGGCAGCATTGAATATCTTACCCATTGCTCTCAGAAAAGTCAGAGGTGCCAAAGTCCTAAATCTATATAGGAAAAAAATAATGTCCTGGCTCCTGCATTTCATACTTGGTTGCTTTTCACCGCTAAATTTTTTGCTGGCTTGTGGGTTTGGTGCTAAGTTGATGAAAAATTGAACTATGTGTCACTTTTGATGTTTCTAGCATTATTGTGTAAGTTCAAATCACCAGTAAGTGGCATACTAATATTATTTTGGGGAGGTTTTTTTAAAGTCTATGTTAATTTTGGTATTGGTGCTTATTAAGTAATAGCAAGACTGATTTTCCATGGGTTGGTTTTTTTTTTCTTGACTTTAATTTTCTCCTGGCTGTTTCAGGGCCGGGCTCTGCTCCACTGGGCATGTGACAGAGGACACAAGGAGATGGTTTCAGTACTGTTACAGAACGCTGCTGACGTGAACATCCAGGTAAGAAGGAACACAGAAGTAAACTGGATTGATGTGTTATGCAGCCTCCTGACCAAATGTTTCCACGAAACTGAGTTCTTCCAAAACTCCACAGCAAGTTCTCTCAGGGTATTTCTCACAGAAAAGCTGCTCCATTCTTGTGAGACCCCAGCTGCAGTGCTGTATCCAGCTCTGGGGCCCCAGCACTGGAAGGACATGGACCTGTTGGAGCAAGTCCAGAGCAGGCCACAAAGTTGATTAGAGGGATGGAGCACTTCTCCTGTGAGGCTGAAAGAATTGGAATTGTTCAGCTTGGAAAAGAGAAGGCTTCAGGGTGACCTAATTGCAGCTTTCCAGTACCTACAAGAAGGACAGAGAGGCTGCTTCTACAAGATCATGTAGTGACAGGATAAGGGGGTATGACTTAAACTGAGAGTAGGTTTAGATAAAATACTAGGAAAATTGTTCCCTGTGAGGGTGGTGAGGCCCTGGCACAGGTTGCCCAGGGAAGCTGTGGCTGCCCCATCCCTGGAAGTGTCCAAGGCCAGGTTGGATGGAGCTTGGAACAGCCTGATCCAGTGGAAGGTGTTGCTACCCATAGCAGGGGTTTGGAACTAGATGATCTCCAGTGTCCTTTCCAACCCAAACCATTCTGGGATTCTCTCACAAGAACATCCAAAAAGGTAACCTCGGAAAAAAACCCAGAATTTTGAGCCACTAAGGTTTACAGCCCACATGTCTGAGCTTAGCTAGCACCAGTTTTAGGGTATCTGAATAGACCAGGTTTTGACCTAAACTGATTCAGCAACCACTTTGCAAATTATTTCTTCCAGCCAACCAGCCTGGATCTGCCAGTGCTCCTGAGTCAACACTCCCAGTTCTGTCAGCTTGTTGTAATTAAGGGCTGGCCTGTGTAAGTGTGATCGTATTCAAAAATAATTGTTCAACATATTTCTGTCAGGTTATGATTGACTGCTCTTTGCCATCGTGGCACTTTTTGGCTCTGCTCTCCTTCCCAGTTTGGACATAGATACACCTCTGCTGATGAGTCTTTGAGCTCTTACTGCTGAGATCTGAGCAGCCTTCAGTAAATAACTCAGGAATATGTAAGAGGTGGATGTGAAGCAGAGTTGCAGTGTGAAGGCTTGTGGGTAGAGCTGTAGTGTTCAGGAGCCAGATAGCTGTGTTGGTATTTACACACACATCAAATTGTTGTAAAAAAAAAAAGTCTGTCTTGCCCTTTCCTGGGCAGAATTTCAGGTGGGATGGGTATGAGGAAGCTGGTGAGATGTGTATGTTCATGCTTAGGTCTCCAGGGTTTCACTTGTTATTTGGATTTTATAGGAGTTTTTCCTTACACGTAAGAGGGGTAGAGTGAAGCCAGTGCAAATGGGGGGCTTTGCACATCCTGTCCATCTCCTTTCAGTCAGAGCTGGTGAGTGGTGTGTTGGATACAGACAGGAACAGCTTTTCATTGAAATTGGGAAGGAGTGGAATCAGGCACCTGCCCACTCCATTCACCCTGGAAGCCTGGGAGATGGTTTTGGATCCTCTCTGAAACATCTCCTCTTTGACACTTGTCTCATTCCTTTGGAGGTAAAGTCTGACTTTTAGAAGAAAAAGCAGAAGAGAAAATCATCGGGTTTTTTTTCCCCCCTGAGCATTAATTTTCTGTTAAATTCTTCTCTTTTCTTTTTGATGCATTGCACATTTTCTAACCAGATTATTTTTGGCCAGTAACAAAAGGTTAATAATAGCCATAAAAAGAAAAATCAATCTTTGATATGTTTTTCCCCACCAAGGTAATAAAGGAGAATTTTTTATAAAGGTCTCTGTTTGCACATAGGTGTGTTCCCAGAGAAAGCAGACATATTTTTATTCTCAGCCATATATAAATTGCAATAACATTTCAAGACTTTGTGACTTAATGTTTATTTCTCTCTTTTTTTTTTTCTTAATTTTTATCTTATTTTATTTTGACCTTTACCCTGGAAGAATTCACATCCAAAGCAAAAGCAGGAGAAATTTTAAGAGCAACCAGAAGAAAAAGGGAGAGGGAGAAACTCTGGCTTCCTAACAGGCCATAAACACTGCAGCACCTGCTATAACACATTACCAAAGGCACTATCAGTTAATGTGAGGGCTGTAAAGAACAGTGGGTTCAGTGTGAGGGAATATCTGGTGAATGGGTGATACTGTTTTCCCAGAGTGATGTGCTCTCAGCAGAGGTTCCCTTCACCCCTCTGTCCAAGCAGCCTCCACAATCCCACCTGCTTCTCCAGGTCTTCTGTCTTGTTCAGTTTTGCAGCAGCACCTTCATGCAGGCAGCATGAGAGATAAAGAGTGAATTAGGGATTATGAAGGTTATGAGCAGGTAGTGAAAAGGAGGAATGTTACAGACCAATTTTTTTTTTAATTGCCTGTGTTTTAGTACGCTTCTAAAAAGTTAGTCAAACAGCATGGCAGATTTATGCTCTCTTCCATTACCTTTTTAATAAATGTTCTTCCATCTTGGCTCTTTTGCAGTGTGCTAAAGGATTTAGCTGCCCTAAGCAGGCAGTGACAGTGGTGCTCTGCTGGGTGTCCTGGAGCAAGCCTTACCTGCTCACTGTGCCCATAGATGTGCCTTAATACCTTTTTGCTGCCTTATTTTAGTTACCTTTGGACATCTGTTGTCATTCTCTGGATCAAGAGGGTCTGCAAGAGCCAATTTATTGCTTTTTGTTGATCAACAGACAGCTTTAGGAGCAGGAAGAGAGGTGTCCTGGCTCTGCTCATTCTTGTAGCATGCTCAAAACCACTTTAATTCTAGGAATAACCCTGTGCCCCTGGCCTGCAGTGATCCAGCTAACAGTGGTGCTGCAGTTTCCAAAGGGTGGTTCACTAATGTCACTGAAAAGCTGCAGCCACTGAATTCTCTGCTTGTTCATAATTAGCTCTAATAGCACGTTTGAAAAGAGGTGGTAAAGCAATTGCCATGGGCAAGGGGATACAGAAAGGCAACAGGCTGCTCTGCTTTGTTGAGAAGGGGCATTTGTGTTACTGAATTACCTAAATCTCCAGTGCCAGAGGCCATGTCAAAGTGGGTGGTGGGATGGTGTTTTGGAGTTCTGCTGGAAATACCCAGAGCTTGGGGCTCAGTCTGAGAACAGCCTCCTTCACTGGAACTGTTCGCCTAAAACAGCAACAGCTGGTAGCATAATGTTAAGGTAGGAGATTCTAAGCATAACACAATGGTAACGTAACAGTTATGCAGGGGCTCAGCAACACAGTTATAACACCCATTTCCAGCTTTAAAACAAAAGTTTTCCTTGCAGAAGATGAACAACAAAGGAAAAACCCTTTCCTCTATGGGGAGAGCCCCTCCTGGCAATGAGGTCCTGCTCAAGCAGCTTTCAGAGGAGCTCCTTTAGTGTATTGGGGGACACAGACCATAGACTTTCCTTCTGGGCTGCCTGTGGCTGCATTTTGTTTCGTTTGTGTGATGCCTGAAGTGGCTCCCTAGAAACAGAGACTATACAGGAGTAAGGGAATAAAGGTGGATATTTATTTGAAGGCCTTCAAAGGCACACCCTGGGGAGCCAGAGGCTGCTCTCAAAATGGACCCCAAGATGGACCCCGAGTCACGAGTTCTTCTCTCCTCTACACCTTTATAGGTTTTGGTCCATTTGCATATCAGCATAAATTCACCAATTAAAACTTTATCTAATGATGTAATTTCCCCAAGCTTACCCCCCCCTTCTCAAGATGTTGGTTTGCACATTTTGGGCCTAGGACAGTCTGGGTGTCCTTGGAGAGCAGGCTTGGAGAGGCTTTGTTATGTCCATCTTCACATGAGAGAGCAGCAGCTCCCAGGCTACAAGGCACTGCAGAGTCACAGTCACACTGAGCACTGCAGGGCTTGGAAAATATGAAAGTTAAAATCCAAGGCATCGTGTGGGTACTCCCTACTCCAAAATTATAATCCATGAGTTCATGGCCTGCCCTTGGGAGCGTATGGGGAACTATCTGGGAGTGGTGCTAAGCAGCTCAGCTTACTCTGGTAAAGCTTTTCAAGCCTATCTGGCCACGTGAGCAAGTCTTAACGTAAATATTGTGAGTTGTAAAGGGAACTGTATCACTTGACACACAGGATAATTAAGGGCTGTGTACATATCTTTGTGGTAGAGCAGCTGAGTTTAAACCTTATCTAAATATTTGATGATTTCTAAACTGCATCATTGTGCAATTATCAGTGTTATGGTAGTAACTTTCTGTGCTGAAGTTTTTCTGTAATTATGACTAAAAGGATGAAAAAAGCTGTAACTGTTCTTCAGTTTTTATTTGCTGACTTTTCACTTTCCTGGTAAAGTGCTGATCAGTGCTCTGAGACTTTAAACCCTGGTCAGCAAGTTCTCAGTAGTCACTCATGGACCCTTCAGGTGTTTGAGAAGGAAACTTGAGACCAAAGCTGAAAATCACCAGGTTAAGAAACCTGTTGCTAGTATATGTGGGGTTTATTTTATTCATTCCTATATAGTAGTAATTTCAGTGAAAAGCATGTGGTGTCTGTGCTGTCTGCAGAGAGCATCAGTTGATTTTTGGTGCCAGTGTTGGATTTGTATCTTGTACCAGTTCATGCAAGGCTGCTCAGTCATAATTATGCAGAGGTGATGCTTGTCAGCATATTTTGAGTTAGATCGAGGGTTTTTCCTTTTTTTTTTTTTTTTAAGACACTCTAAAGTAACAGGGGGAGCATGGTTTCCTCCCCAGGCTGTCTTTCTCCCAGTTCCCATCTTCCCTCCTCTTTTTGCAGCCTAACACTGGTGAGTCAGAGCTTTCCTGGAGACATGGAACAGCCACCCCTTGTAATACCTTCACTGACTGGGGATAAAAAAAAAGAAAAAACCTTTTCAAATGAAGACAATACAAACATAATAAATGGCAGGGAGGGTTCATCTCCCTCATGACTCAATCCTTCTCAAACAACATTATTATTGACTGACCTATTGGTTGCCAAAAAGGAAAATCAATTGTACTAGAAGTAGTTGCTGGGCCACAGATCACAGTACTAACCCAGCAGAGACAGGTTGATTTTTATCAACTATCCAAAGACTAATTTCCACCATTAGCTAAAAATGAAGTAGAAATTATGGATATGTCGAAGATTGCTAAGATTGGTGGTCTGCTGGTTTTGTGTGTTTCTATGGGTTTTCTGTTTTCCTGCCTGACTCTTAAAAGGATTGTGTCTGTGTAGGATAAAAAGAAGCAAGGAATAGTCAGGCCTGCTTGCATGCCTGGTTTTTTTTCTTTTCAGCCTTGTTCATTTGGATTTCACAGCAAGGGTCTTGTGTTGGAGGCATGTAGATATTTAAAAATTAAGCTTGTCTCAGCAAACATGCATCCCTTCCCTGCCTCCTGCACCGAACACCTGTCATGCCCTCATGATTCTGTGCCTGTAGGGAGATGGAGAAATTGATGTGGGTGTTTTGACTGTTGTGACCAAGGACCACAGGCCACAGGCTCCATCTACACATCTTTCCCCCTCCCCAGTGAGATGAGGAATACAAATACTCTTGTGGGTAAAATGCCAGCTGCTGAAGTCTTCTGCTGTTATGACCATTCTCTAAACCTGGCTGAGATTAAATAGGAACACGACAGCCTCGTGCCCTTGCAGTTAATGTCCCTAGGATCAATTTCTCCCTAAATGTACTAAAAGCCTGGCTCATAAAGCCAGGAGGGGCCCTGTCCTGGACCTGATACTGCAGCAGAGGCTTTGGCATAGGTAGGCTCACAGAAGCAAAGGATGTCACAGGTACTGCTTGAATTGACCATTCCTTGTGGGAGGGAGCTACAGGGGCAAACGCATGAGGACTCTAAACAGATGAAAAGCAAAGCAATGAGAGCAGATTTGTTAACCACAGTAGGGTCCTTCTTCCCTTAACCACCCCCCATCCCTGTCTCAGTTTTCCCGTGGTCAGTTTTGTCAAGTAGATTTCCGAAGACTCTGCAGCCTTGTACCTCTTCAGTCTTGACACTGCTGCCAGTGGGTGTGAAAGCCATTAGCCAAAAGAAAGGAGAGATCTGCTTAGTGACAGAGGGTAGCATTCTGCATTAAAGCATTGACATGGTGCCAGTCACACAGTTATTACAAGTGGCACAGCTCCACGTCTCTCCTGCAGGTCTCTCTGTGGAATGTAGATTGGCAGCAGGTTGAATGTTAAACGGTCACCACTCAGCAGATGCTGTTTTTACCTACTGGGAGAAAAGTCCCTTTCAGCAGAAACATTTGCAAAATATTTGCACTCTAAATGTATGCTGGGAAAGGCGGAGATTTATCCCTGGTTTGCTCCTTAGCTTCTGAAGGCACCTCAGGCCTCATCAACACTAACCATCAGTTATAGAGATGGTATTTCCTTCTGCTTATCCAGGCTGGGCTTTTTAGCATTGTTTCGTCCTATCTTCTTGACATGTCCAGTCTTTGTTTCTTCTGCTCCTTGTAGACAGATGAATCACTGCTTCATGGCTGGTGCAGCAGAGCAGTTGGCACCCTTGCTCAGGCAGCCCATGTGCAGCACTGCCTGCAAAGCAGCTCACCAGCCAGGAACTGCTGCAGGCTCCCATGTCCTGCAAAACCAGTTTTCTGTTTGAAAAGTGAAATCCAAGAGCTGGTCCTGAAAAAACTTGGAATGGTCTCTTCTGCTTTACCACTGCTTTAGCAGTCTAAAGCTGCTTTTGGGGTGATGAAAACACAGGGTTTAAAAGCCAGGACCGAGGACAGTGGCACATTTTAGTGGCCTGTGGGCATCACCTTGTGCTGAGGGCTGTGCTGTGCAGAGGGAAGCACTTTCTGTGGCCAGTGCTGGGGCAGGAATGCAGTCTGGCAGAAGGCACATAGTTTTAGCTCAGGGAGCCTTGTGCCTGATTCCGTGCCTGACAGCACAGCTCTTTTGTGGTACACTCTGTCAATGCTCACAGTAGACAGAAGCCAGCAGCAGCAGTGAGCTTTGAGGTCAGTGCAGGTGGCACCGTGGAGGAGAAACGGTGTCTTACTCCTCACTGTCTTCTTGTGTCCCTGCAGAGGCAGGAAAGAGCCTTGTATGCCTCCTTGCAAGGACAAGGGATGGCCCCGTGGCCCTTGGTCTCGGGGTCATCTTTGAAATCAGCATGTGTTAAAACACCTGTAATTCCTGAGGTCATTGTTGGAAGTGCTTTAGCCCCTCATTAAGGTGTTTGGTGAACAGCGCAAACAGGATACCGCTGGCAGCCAAGCTGGTTCTTCAGGTGAGTGCATCACCCTAGGAATGGTCTCTAATCACCCTAGGAATGGTCTCTAATCACCCTAGGAATGGGCTCCAGCCTTGCTTCATTACCTATGGCTTTGGCATCACTGTCCCTGCCAGAGGAACCACCAAGCCATCAGCTACTCTGCTCAGGAGAGATGGTTCCTAGAACATCTTCTTTTACCATCAGCCTCTTGGAAAAGCTTTCCCTGTTTTGAAGTTCTGCCACTCACCCTCTCTCTGAGGACTTCTCAATTTGAGAAAGCCTCAAGGCTTTACTTTCAAACAGAATTTTGTGTTCATCTGTTGTCAGCAGTTGTTTCTTCCAGTTTGCTCTAAAAACCAAAACCAAACAAACCCACGCACAACAAAAAAAAAGAACCAAACCCCAGTTCTATGTAAAGCATTGGGGCATCTTAAATTTGCAGTCTTCAGTTTTGCTAAGTGTTACATTTTGCTAAATAAGATTGTTCTAATGTTTTAGATATTGGGGCAGTAACTCTCTGAGCTTATTTTGGTTAGATTCTAAGTAAGATTTTCCATTATTATAGCTCCATGAGTTGTAAGTGGCAAAACAGCACTGAAAATGGCAGAGCTAATTTAGTAGGTTCCTATTTCTTAACTTGTACATGTTACTTTTGCATCCGTGAGAACAGTGTCAGTGCAGGAGACTTTCTACCAGAGTCATGTCTCTGGGGGCAGGGAAGAGTGAATGCTTAGGGGACAGAGTAGGGTAAGCATACAGTGATAATTTCATATATTTTCCCAGAACCCGTGGCTTGGAGGATTCCTGAACCACTGCTATCTCTGCACTTCTGGATTTTTCTTTGATAAATTTCTTTCGTACCTCTTTGGATCCCCAAACTTTATGTTAGTGGGAGTCCTGTAGTTGAGCTGTGCATTTACTTTGCACTTGCCATGATCATTTCATGTGAGAGCCCATCATTCTTGTGTAATGAGAAAAAGTAATTGTTCCCCCAGTTACCTTCTCTGTCCTGCTTTTGACTTTATTGGCCTCCTTGATTCCCCTTGATCACTCCTTTTTCAGACTGAGGAGTTTTATAAATTTAATTTACACCATTTGGAAGCTGCTCAGTAACTTTGCCACTTGTCATTCTTTGGGTCATTTCTAGTTCTTCCTTACTGCTTTCAGATGAAGGGAGCAGTGCTTCTCCCAGTGCCCAAGCTGTAAGTGCAATATGAGATATAATGAAGCAATATAGTGATGTTTTCGTATTTCCTTTTTTTTTCCCCCAATGCCTCCTTGTTTGTCTTTTATTAACTATCATTGAATACTGAGCTGGTGTTACAGAACTGTCTGTAATAAGTCCTGATCTGTCTCCACAGTGGTAGTAGTAGCTAGTTCAGAGCCCACTGCTCTGGATTTAGACTGAAGATTGTTTTTCCACATGTGCATTACTTGATGTTTATTAGAGCTGCTGAATTTCATCTGCATGCTTTTCACCCTGCCACCTTGAGATCCTTTTGTACCATTTTACAGGCAGCTTTTGGTTTAAAGGACTTGGATGATTCACTCCCAGCCTACTTCCCCTGTTCACTTCTGTGGGCTGAACAACCCAGACCCTTGCACAGATCCCTCAGAGGCTCCAGCTCTCACCAACAGTTGTGCAAGCTGGTTGTTTACTCCTATTCAATCTCTAATTTGTAATCAGTTCTCAAGCAAAGACCTTCCCTCTTGCTCTATGACAGCATAATTTAATAGTCTTTGGTGAGAGGATATGTCCAAAGACTTTTGGAAATCCATGTGAACAGGCATCCCCACTCGCATGGGATAGCAGAAGTCCTGGTGGGTAGCAAAGGGTGGTGCCATCCTCCCTCTGCCTGTCACAGAAAAACTACTCAGTTGCTCCCTTTTGTAACAAAACAAGTAAATCCCATCTTGGAGTAATCTTCTAGTTTATCTAACACACCAATGGACTGTCCCACCTTAGACATTCCATGCTGGAATGAACCTTCCCTCCTCTTTTAATAATGTTCAGCTTGGCTGGAATTAAAGTTTGTTATAAAATGAAGGCCTGAACTTCCACAAAGGTGCGTCTGTGGCATTCATTCTCAGGTTAGGAGGTGCCTGTCTGCAGGCTGGGTACCAGCATTGGAAGAACCAGTGAACTTCCATCCTCTAAATCAGTTTCTGCTGTTCCAGCCAATTAAACATTAAAATGAGCGTGACAAATAAGTGTTCGTTTATGGGTCAATAACTCCGGAGTGTGGCTGTGACATGGCTGACCGAGACAATCCATTTCAGAGCAGCCTGGGCAGCTCGACATCCTCGGGTGTGTAATTGCTTTTATAGGGAAAGGGAAGCAATAAGGATAATGCAGCTATCAGGCCCCGACTCACTAGTTCAGAAACTTCCCCTTGCCAATCAAATTCCTTTGGTATTCAAGCAGTTTTAGGCTTGTTCCAAAGGCTTTATTCTACTGTCAGAAAATATCCTGATGGATTCTCTCCAGTGTTGGATGTTACCTTCTTGGTTTTGTCCACCAGCCAGCCCTCAGTGCTCACTTTATGGCAACAGACAGGCCCGTCTTGTCCTTCTCCCTCCCTTCCCCCTCCCCTATTATATTTTTTTTTTCAGCACTATTAGATTATTAAATGCTTAATGACTATTCCATTCCTGCTAACTATACTTTTGATGAGCTGCAGTAATAAAACTTTGTAACAGCAAAGCGTGTGTCTGGTTCCTTTATAGGAAGGGCACATTTGGGGAGCTGAAGTAATGGGGGATAAAACTCAATTAATGAATAGAAATAAAAAGAAGTAAATGAGGTAATCAAACTCAGAGAAATTAGTATTGGCAGGTCTTGAATGATGCTCTTGGATGAACAATCTTTCAAAATCCTTCCTTGTATGCTGCTGCTGTCTCTTTATTTATTATTAAAATAACATGATCCATGAGGCGCTCGGGGTGACTCCCAGCCTAGCTAATTCTAATTAATCCAGTCAGGGAGAGCAGCAGGGTAAGTGGAGCAGTCTATCGGATTGAAATTCATAACTTAATTGAGGTCAAAGTCCCGGGTTGGGAGAACAAAAGTCTTTCGCTGGGACCAGGCAGATCAATAGCAATAAATATCTGGCTTGGATGCAAGTAGCTTATAGTGACGGATTATCTGACACTGGCCAGAGGTCTTGGTCTTGTTCAGGGCAAAGTCCTATGGCATGTAGAGTGGAGGGTGACTTTTGCTAGTGTTCCCTCCAAAACCCCAAACAACTCTTGAAGGACTCATAGGACCCTCAGGAGAAGGATGACCATATAGAAGTCCACATGAGCTGTGCTGAAACTTGGTTTCTCAAGGTACAGGTGTCTCATCGGTAGCACAAGGGCAATGTCACATTAGTGCTGATGGAGGCTGGAAGAAGTTGCTCAGGCTTACAGGAACTTGGAGCTAAATCACAGCTTGTCCAGAAAAAGACCTTTAGGATCAGGGGAAGCTGAGCCATGGATGGATGGGCTTTATGCCAAGTCTGTATTTATAGCAGGTTTACATAGGAGGAGAGAGGAAGGTTGGAAGAGGGAAGGGTAAATAATCATTAAGGTGGGTTTGTAATGTGAGAGAAAACATCAGAGGAAGATGTGGTGTTGCCTGTTCTTCAGAAAAGCATCCAGTGTCTGCTGTGACCTCCAAAATGTTCTGTTCCAAGGGGTTTGCATGTACTAGGGATGGCTGGTTTCCCAAGCATGTCATGAGTTTGGGTGTTACCTGAACTCCTAAACCAGAAAGGAAGCCTGAGGTCCTGATCTGAGATCTGGGAGCCTTCCCTGGGAGTGGCCACTGAAATATTCCTCAATACCAGCAACTGAAGAAGCTTCTCTGAACTTTGAAATAAGCTGGTCCTTCGGCTGGAGTTCAGAATTAAAATTCCGTCTTCACCTAGGCCGTTATTAATGCGATGTTTATGCAGATTGGACTGCTCTGCTCGTATCCTCTTTGCAGAGGACAAATACTGCTGTGGTCAGCACTCGGTACATCCCAGATGGATGTTGTTCTGCCAATGCACTTCAACACAGCTTGGAAGAGAGATGGAAACCGCAGCTTGGACGCAGCCAGAGACTGAGTTTGACACACCTGCTCCTCCCATTAACACTGCCTGAGTCTAAAGCATCTGTTCGTGTCCAGCTTGCCAGAAATGTTCAGAAGATCTCTTTGGCTCCACAGGTCAGCTTTCGAGTTGTAGAGCAAAAGCTTTGGCTCATCAGGTGTCAGGTTTTAATGTGATGAGCAACTGTTGGTCTTTCTGGGTGTATAAATGGTGCTTCTGTACCCTCACACCCTTTTGAAACTGTCTCTGGAAAACAACTCTTGTTTTCCACTGCAGTACATTTGCTTTGTGTGGACAGAATGCAGTGAACAAGGCAGCTGTTCAGTACACACACACACACACACATATATATATATATACACACATGCACTTGCTTTTCCTGTATACTTCTGTTATTATCTACTGCTTGCTATTCTACTTTCCTCATTCATGTCCCATCCATGGCACGTCCTCCTCCTTCTAAGCTGGTGGTTTCACTCTCCAGATTCCTGTCGGATTATTTGTGTGCTCCTGCTTCATTCCTGCCCAACCTGTACAAGAGCAAAAATTGTTCCTGAGGCTGTTAAACACTGCAAACAAAACTGCACTGGTAACTGTCATCAAGGGGAGAAGGGGCTTGAGTGATTTATTTTGCTGTATATAAAAACTAACAGAAAAATCCAAGTACTGAACAATTCATGACTCAACAGTAAGATCTCATGAGCGACACGTCTTGAATATACGGAACTTTGATAATGCACTTAAGCTTGAGTTACAGCTCTGCTAAGGTTTAGGAGAAAAATAAATTAAAATGTGAACATTACCATTTTTTCCTCATCATAGAGCCACACCTGTGATGCAGGTGAGAGAATTTGCGCTTTTTTTATCTGAGAGAAATAACAAGATCTGTCCATTCAGAGCTGGGTTTCCACAGTTATATATATGTTATTAAAAAACATAGCAGTAGATGCCCATATCTGTAGAATACCTGTGAATTCAGTGAAGAAATTCTCTTTATGGCTCTTTTCAGAGTCAAGTTTAGGTTTTTAATTCTCCAGTTTTGCTACAGAATCCCAGCGTGACCTTGAACAAGTCACTTGATTTCTTTCTGCCATGGTTTCCCATTTGGGAAATGCTGGGGCAAATAATCATTTTTTATCTCATGGATATAACAAGATTATAAAAATATGGTACTTTTAAGAACCTTAGAAAACTGATGAAATGAAATTAAACAGATCCTGCAGTCTGGATAAAATGAGATGAAACAAGCATGAAACTATTAGTGAAAGAAATGTTTCTTTATCTTCTGCAAATAAAAATGCAAAGTGATTAAGTGGGTCTTTTCTAGCTATTAGTAATAGCAGCTTTAGCCAGCTGACTTCTGCCACCCTTGTAAATTAATTTGTGGGGTACAGTCCTGAATTTAGTATGCTCACAATAAATACCCTTAAAAATGTTGTCACCTTCTGTGATGCACGATGTTACTGCCACGATAGTACTGCAATTAACTTGCCCTGCAGATAAAAAGTGACTGCTTTAAATGAGATGCTCCAACACAATGGTTTGCAAATTTCTTTGAATTGATTTTTTTCCCGCTCCCTGTGATATTTCCTACCTTTACTGTATATGCAGCAGTATTTTTGTGAGGCAAGGGGTAGGAATGGGAATAAAGTTAAAGGTTATTCTTAACCAGGACTGGTTTAGAGGTCTGGTGGAGCAAACGCCACATCTCCCTGCTGGTGGCAGCAAGGCTGAGCATGGTTAGTGATGAGCTTTGTGCCTATGTGTGTGAGGTGCTGGAAGAGGAGGAAAGCGCCAGCTCAGTCTGTGAACATTTTTTTTCCATGGCTTGGTGATTGGATGACAAATCTCTCTTTGAGCACAGCTCTCAAATCCAGGTAGGAATTAATGAACAAAACAGGAAGGAAGGAGTTTGGACTGATTGACTTTATCTAACACAGAAGGAAGACAAGCAAAGTATTTCAGAAAGCAATAGGCTGGAACGTGCTACAAAGAAACTTTGACATGAGTGCTGGGACTCAGCCAGAGGCCAGGTTGCCTGTGTTCAGGAATCTCAATTTACTCTTCTTTTTGTTTTGTTTTGTTTTGTTTTTTAAACTCACGTTTGTTTTGGTTTTTTTTAATCACGTTTGGACTGTGCAGATGAAATCTGAGTCCAAAGCCAGATCTGCCAAAGCTGCCTGGTTCCCTTCTCTGTGAAGTCCTATTCCTGCTGCTATTGTGGGTATATTTTCAAGCAGTGTTCACAGATTACATGGTAATTTGGCTTCTGAAGTGGTATGAAATTGAGCATTACACTTTGAATTCCAGTGGTCATACTCAGAAGAGATTTGTAAAGTTACGGCTCAGCAATTGCAAATGATCCATTTTTCACAGCTTAATGACCAAGGGCTTGTTTTTGGAGTGATGGGAAGTGATCACGTACACCCTTACCTCCAGAGCTAATTGCAGAGTAAAAGAGGTTAATTTTAACCATGGAGGCAGTTTTGATCTGGATCTTTCACAGCAGCAGGAAAACTCAGAGCTGTGGTGACTTTAAATCATTCATTTTACTCTTCAGACGGAAAAGTTGAGCATGGATGGGGTCAGTTTGCTCTCATCGGCTGGAAAGAAGCAACTTGCTAAGCCCAGTCAGTTCGGATAAACCACAATGTAAAGGTTATAAATGTGTATGCAAGATTATGTAGACTGGTCATTTAGACATCATTTAAATCATCTTTCTTTTGCCTGTCAGTTCAAGTGTTCCTCTTGTGTCCATTTAAATTATAAGTCAAGGCATTAAGCAAGAGCAAAGACCGTCCCTGTCCCAAAGAGATCATCTTGGCATCAGATGCAGTGCCACAGGTAGTGCAAATGGAAAGGTTGAGTGAATGGAAGTGAGAGAACAAAACAGAGATCAGCAGAAAAATGGTATTTTTGGCTCGTGGCTTCCCCAAGCAATGCCAGACAGTGGTGACACAGAGGGTCAAGGCAGAAGGAGCCTTACTGAGGATTTAAAGGATGGGAAGGTGTCATTACTGAGGACTTCTGGCAAAGGATAAACACGTGAATTCCTTGCTTAAGTCAATGGCACTTTTTACTGGCATGTATCCTAGGGCTGAGTGTGTCCCTTGCTGGGATCAGTTAATAAAAGCCCTGCAAAGGCTGCATTTTACCAAGTCCATTGGGAGGAAGAATCAGTGATGAAGAAGAAATGGGAGACTTTTCATAGAGAAAAAGAGAAAATTGCTTCATTTGTGTAGGAATGTATCACAGCTGTAACGCATGCAGCAAATATTTCCTTCTGGGACAGGGTGGCTTAAAAACTCGGTCACCCAGCTGCAAAATTGGTTCTGACTCAAGCAGACAATGACACTCATTTCTGGATGGATGATGCTTTCAATCTTACGCCCAGCTACTGAAAACACCTGGTGGAATTCTGGTCTCCAGGACATCATCAAATTAAACATAGGAGTTTGCTCTTTCTAAAGAAAGAATTTCTGAGCACTTTTCCCAAACTGAGGAATTGTCCGTCTAGATTTGCCAGCCACAACCCATCTTGTTTGACGTGGCTGCTTGTTAGCTTCATCAGATAACATAGAAACATCTTTTCTATCATCATTTGGTCTTTGAGACACTTGGTTTGTAGCTGGTGCTGCACTCCAGTAGCTCAGCTGTGTGTCCTGGGAATCTGGAGTTGTAGCAAGTCACAGGTGGTCCAAGAGGTCAGAAATACAATATTGGGTGTGCCTGGTGTGCTTTTAGCAATGCTCCTCGTTTCCCAAATCCAGGCAGATCAGTGGTTCTTTTATCATGTTGGCTTTCAGGGAAAACTGCTGTACCTCTGGAGAAGTAACAAGGCACAAAGAAAGGAGGGTTTCACCCTGTTTTGTTGGCTTAATAAATTCTCTTGAAATTTACTGCCACCAATTTATATCCTACTCTTACCCTAATCTAATCTAATATCTAAATTATGGTGTCCTGGCCAGGTGTGGTTTTTCCTGTTCCAACAAGAGCCTTTTTGCTTCTTCTCTTTTCAAAACACTCAGACAGTTTTCACCTCCATTTCTCTCCCATGTTCTTTGTAGCTACTGGGCAACTGACCTACAGGTCTTCAAAATGTTAGGTGTTCTCTCTTTGATACCATTTAGGAAAAAGAGAGGAATGCAGGAAATATCTGATCTTTAGCACTGAGAGTTCCTTTCTGCTGAAAAAAAAATTAAAAAAAAAAATCCTAAGCAGTGTTTTAGCATAAGATTCAGAAGGTTTCAAAGAGGCATCAGTTAAACCTGCCTGCTCAGTGAAAGCCAACAAGTGGATCTTTCAGATGCCTGAGTGTTCCCTGGGGGTTCACATTATTAATATCTGCCTTATGACAAGGTGGCTGTGCTGATGCCAGGCTTTTTTTCCCAGCCGGCGTGATTAATTTTTCCTTCCTTTCTTAATATCTCCGAGCCAGACGCTTCTAAATGTCCTCATAGGGTGTATTGCTGTTCTTAGCTACTCCTCCTTCCCCCCTGCCCCTTTCCAACTAATTCATATAATGGCTCTGGAGATGCATTTTGTGGCGTCGCAAAAAGCAAAACTTAAGGTGATGGACTTGACACTTGCAGGTCTGGCCTCCCGATGTTCCTGGTGGGCTTGAAAGCTTCGTGCCAGGTAGTCTGTCAAGAACATTTCCCAATTCAGAGTGTGCTTATTTGCCTAGCACTTTGCAAATTATATCCAGGCAGAAGTGCTGAAGTGCAAGTATTCCTGGTGGGGAGGTTGACAGCGTGGTGTTGCACCGACGTTTTGGAGACAGGAAATTTTGGCTGAGGCAGGGGAGGAATGCTTGCATTATTTGTGGAAAGTGCAGTGGATCTTCAAGCACTAATTTATTTTAAGGGCTTCAAAACATTGTGGTACTGAAAAAGGTCTTTATTCTGCAAATGGAAATTAGTTCTCCTTCACAGGTCTGGTTCCATAGTGCAGAGGCCTGGGTGGTATCAAGTGAGAGGGAAGACCTTAGCAAGCTCTGCAGCAATCAGCTTGTTCCCAAGGTGTTCCTGCTTAGGAATATACATATCCATCAGTTTCCTCCATATAATAGATTTGTGGGTCTTCTGTATTTATCTTCAGCTGTTTTCAGTCATTAGTGCATTCACCTGCATCTCAGGATTTTTCCTGGAGGAAGCAAAACTCAGAAAGGGAATAGTTAGTGGTAAATAAATTAGGATTTAGTTGCTTATTTTTTGTAAGTGTTAATACTGTCTGTGCTAGGTAGATCAGTGGATCTAATGATGGAAGTCTTAATTTAAGAAGTCTAGAAAATAGCATTTCTGAATTTCTTACAGAACAAGCTAAAATCTCCCATCTATTATGTTCTCCTGTTTTTTGCAATATAAGAGTGAGAGAAGGTATAATATAAAGCAATTAATTTGCCAGTGCAAATAGAGCTGTAATTAGGGGAATTAAGTCTTCAGTTTTAGTCTGAAGTTCAGGTTTTTTGTGTGAAGATGAGGATACTCAGAATATCCTCAGAGTAAGGACGCTCCTTAAGAGCATCCTAAGAGAAGAGCAGGACTCCTACAGCATTCTGTTCCATGACAGACAGCTGGCCATTTACCCTGTGTAAGGCAGCCTCAGACAGCCCTTTGGCTCACAGCAGTGTAGGAATTAAGTTAAAATTAACCTGAGTTTGGAAAACAACTAGCACCACTTTATTTGTCCATTTAATTGAATTATATGACGCTGTGTAAGTATGCTGACCCACAGACGTAAATTGCTCCACCCCACCCATTTCCCTCCTTAATTCTTTCATGCTAATGGAGCTGATGGGATGTTGACTGCAGAGAGAGAGAGAAAGAGAGAGAGGGAAGAGGCTGGAAATAAAAGAGGCTGGAAATAAAAAGGGACGGTTCCAGCCTGGTGCAAACCTTCCCCCTCAGTGAAATGCTCTGAGTGTCACAGCTGCACTTACTGCACTGTGATCTTTGTTGCCATTAAGCTGATTATATCCACAGAAGGATTCATCCAACTAATCCCACAATGCTGCAACCAGTTGCTTTACATTTAAACACAATTTTTTTTTTTCTAAGAAATGAAAGTCAGTCGGGCTTCACCAGACTCTCAGAATGGTTCAGGCTCTTACAGGGACCCACTTTTTTTTTCTGTTTGTTATAATAGAGGAAAATAGGACAAATTATCAGGCTCCATGCATTAGTGGGTATGCTTAGTTTGGGAGTTTGGTGTAATTTGGGGTGGATGTGCTGTGTGTCACTGTACCAAAATGTCTGCACCGTTTTGTGTTTTGCTGGGTGGCCAAAGCATAGAGCAGCAGCTCTGCATCCAACAGTGACTCTAATGAGGGAGATTCTGACAGGTTAGATTGACTTAATTGATTTTATAATCAATTTAAATCTCGTTCTTGCTTATTTTTCTAAGCAAAGGTTGATTTTAATTGGTTGGTAGTCATTAAAATAAGTTCATTTGCAGCTAAGTATAGCCTTGATAGTAAATTTAGTTCTTCATTTGCTAATCAGTACACAATGTCTGGCCATGTTTGCTTAATTATGTAGTTTAACCTAGTCTATTAACAGTCTTAATTTCTACATTTGAATCAGAATAGAAAACAGCAAATGAAACATTTCTTCTCTATTAGACTATTAGGTTTTTATTTTGTCTTGTGCCCAAGTACAGCTGAATGGAATTAGAATTTTATTTTTAAAAAACCTTTACAAGGAAATTTTAAAATGCTTCTTAAAAACAAATTAAAATCACATCATAAATATGGTGGATTTGGTTTTGAAAGGAAAAACTAAATGGAATTTTCCTTGTATTTATGAATTACATACTACTTAAAGGAGACTATGTCTGGCACATTCAGGTAGTCAACTTTCCTCCTCAGGTTTTGTTAACAAAAATCAAGGATTTCAGGAGGAAAAGCAAGAAGCAACTGGAGAAAGATGAGGACCAAACACAGGCCTTAATTCTGTCATTAAGCATTCAGCTTTGGATAAAGTTGTATCCTCTTTTTTCATGCTGTCTGTTGTCTACCCTGAGACTTTGGGCTCATCTTTGGCTGCCTGAGCAGCAACACTTCCCGTGTTCCAGGCCAGCTGAGAGTGGACAGAACATGCCGTGCATTCAGCAGCATAAATCACAGAGAATTGTGCCTAGAGCCTTGCCATGATTTTCCTGCAGGGTTCTGCAGGGTTCTGCAGGGTTCTCCTAATTCCTTGTCTTCTAAAAGCCATTCATTCAGATTTAGTCTGTATTTATCACTCAGATGCTTTAACTTTTTACAGTTCTCCCATACTACAGGCAAGGCTGTTGTATACAAAAGCATATGGTCATTCTTTCCAGTTCCTCAGGATTTTAAAGCCAGTAGGTCTGTTGTTGTCTCATACTTAATTTTTATCCATTAGGAGTCCAAAGTTGGTCTAATTCCTCAAAAGGATGTTTAGAGTGACTTACCTGGTCAGTAGTTTGGCTTCCTTTACGAAGTAGCTGTCAGATGTGTGCTGCTTGAAAACACACATCCTTTTTCATTGAACTGTATGGATTTTATGGAATTGTATCCTCTTGAGTCATCACTTGGGGTGTTCTAACTTTGAATATATTAGGGAAGTATTTTTTTCTTTTAGAGGGGCAAAAAAGCTTTGGATTTCACCCATCCTAGGCATTGATTGCCACCAACCTTCTGTGCTCTCACGGAAGCTTCTCAAAAAGGATCGTTTCATGATTCCAAGTACAACTTCTTGTATAAACTTCAAGGTCCCATTAAAAACAAAACAAATCGTATTAATTCCTTTCGGATTTTTGTCTTTAACACTTAATTGTTTCATTGACCAAGAGTGGTTAAGCTGCCTGCAAGTAGAGGAGGAAGAAGACTGAAGATAACTGTGCAAAAGCCAGCCTAGTCATGGTGGCTCTCTGCAGCAGCTGGGAGAGTCTGAGTTCTCAGCTTGTGATTTTCAACTTCACTGTTTCCTTCCCGTATCACAAAGTGAAGGTAAGAGTGTCCTTAAATGCAGACTTAGGTGAAGTCAGTTCTTAGAAGAGGGAAAACTTGGTGTGGACAAGGACAGTGTGTGCTGACAGTCACAGCATCCCAAAACTAATCCTGGCTGTGGGCTCTTTTCCTCGTTTGACCTTGAGCAAGTCAGACAGTGGGGTTTTTTTGTGTGTCTCAGTCTCTGTAACCAACATGGGAATACTATGTGTGTATATCCCTGGGCCTTGCCTAGATTAATAAATCAATATTTGTAAAGTAAGGCTTGATAAATGCTAACTGTATTACCACACGTACTTGAACCTTGTGCAGAACTTTGGGAATGTGCCTGTATTTCTGCTCTGTGAGTGGATGGGGCCTGTGGGGGCTCTGGGCCAGGGTGGTCAGCAGCCACAGAGACAGGTTTGGGTCATTTTCTTCCTCCCAGGGGACTGCCTGGAGCACATATCTGCAAGAAGGTCTTGAATACAACTTTTCCACTTAACATGCTCCCCCATCACCCACTGTCAGCAATGAGATTAAATTCTGTGCGACTGCAGAGGACGTTGCATGATTAAAATCCTCTTTTAGAAATTAATATGTACCATCTCTCCCCAGTACTGTGCCTCCTCTCAGAAAAGGGTATTGTCTCCTGAGCACTCAAGGTGTGAAAAGCCACCCAGGGAAGCTGTCTATCTTTGAATTTTATGCTCTTGCACAGTTGCTCCGATGAGAGCTACAACTGCATAAAAATCACAGGGACTTGGGGACTTCTCCCTTCAAGGGGTCACAAGATGTGGGGGAAGTTTTGCAGAACAATTAACAGAATAGCAAAAGGAGTGTGGGAACTAGAAGTCCTGGTTACAGGACTTGAAGTTCTGTAGAAAAGGTTTCCTCAGGGAGGATAGTCAAGGTCAATAATCACCCATTCTCCTTGGGTGTCCTGAGAAGAAAATAAAACTTTGTTTCCAGATACTGCCCAGTGTTTCCCAACCTTGCTGCCTGTATCAGCCCCGAGAAACACAGTGATCAAGGCATTTGTAAATCCAAGGTTAGTATTCATTAGGCATCAGACATTGATGCAACCTATGGAAGGGCTTCACTTGCATAAACTCTTGGCAGGTGGAATTAGGTGTTCAGGGCTGCTGCATTCAGTACAAACTGAAGCTCTTGAGCCATCATTTCCAGTCTGCTTTAGGTCCTGGGAGGCTTTGTGGCATGACCAGGATGTGCAGTAGGGTGACTTTCCCTGGATTGATTGTGGGCTTGCTGGTGGAGCTTTTCTGGAATCAGCTGATAGTTGAATATCCATATTTAACGAGGCTAGGAACCTTCCTGTTGCTTTGAGGAAGGCTGCAGCAGAAGTGACTGGTATTTCCCCTTCCACTCACATCCTTGGTGGCAGCAGCAGCAACCAGCAAATATTAGTCAGTCCCACAGGTGTTCCCTGTTCACAGGCACCTGAATGTGATTGCTGCCAATTTTAAGCCTTCAAGGCTCTGCAGGTTCTCTGGATCCCTGTTTAAGGCTTCAGGTCTCCTCAGTGAGAAGGATGTTGATCTGTTCCCCTTTATAATTTGTTTATGGTACATAAAGAAAATTTTGAGGCCATTTGTTTATTTAAGAAGTAAGGGGGAGAATTCATCTTCTTTAAAGACAGAAATTGTTTTTAACTGGTAATTTTTTTCTAGCATATATTCAGGAGTTCATAAAAATGTGTATTTCAGATGGAAGAAATCTCATTCAGTGGGATGATTTTTCATTTGATGGTGTGTAAAACTGGCTTTACCTGCTCTTACTGTTTGCCTGGGATCTCAGTTTAAAATGCTGCTGTTAGAGCACTCCTCCCCACTGCCTTCAGACAGCACTTCCACTCATATTGCCAAGGCTTTCAAAGATTTCCTGTGAAATTAGGTTTTACCAGGTTAGATTTTCATGCTTTTTGTAACCTTAAAAAAAAAAAAAAAAAGGCAGCAGGAACTTCTTCAAAAGTCTTTAGAAAATATAAAAGTTGCACATGTTTTTTTTCCCTCCATCAGTAATAGTGAGCTTTTTAAATATTGATCTTTTTCTGGACTGCTTTCCCTGCCACCTTCGCATTGTGTCTGACTCTTCTTTTCCCTGAATTGTGCAGAGGACCCAGAAGGACTCCAGGGACTTCAGATCCATTGGTGTAGCATATTTTTGTGCTTCAAGCATCCTGATCATGTCTCTCACTTTCCTAATTGTCTACAAGACTGCAGGCTGGGAAATGAGGAAGACCCTGAGTCCTTTATCCAGGTCTGGGTCTGAATGCCTGCTGGAAGGAAGCACTGATGTGCTTTTATTTATTCCCTCTTTTTGTCTGATAGGATCTTTGAATTCAGATGCAATTTAGGTGTTGTGTGTGGTGGCTTTAAGGCACCTCTGTGTTTTTAGACTGTACTTTTTCAGGTACAATGAAGTTATTCTCAAGAGCTGCACCTGCTGCACAGGAGGTGCTCTCAGCTCATCATTCAGCCCCTCTGGCCTCAGCTCCTGCTCTCCTGACCTGCCTGAGAGCTGCTGAGCCTCACTCAAACACACAGCCCTGACCCAGCTGAAATTGCCTTTCAGGAGTTTGAGGCACAGGGACAAGTGCCCCAGCTGGAAGGCACATGACATGTTCCTCATTCTACAGGTGGGGAAACTGAGGCACAGGGCTTGTCCCATTCTCTATAGCAGAGCTCCTTCTGCCCATGCTGGGCATTCCCTGTCTCCCTAGGGAAGACAGGCTGGAGCCAAGACTCTGGACACATACTTTTACTGCAGGGACCAGATTATGTGGCAGACTGGATTTGTGCTTGCTGCTTCGTGTTCTGAGCGTGTGTTTCTGTGAAAGCCTTTCCCTGGCTGCTGGCAGGCTCCTGGCTTCCAAGAGCTCAGCCCTCTTTTTCCTTCAGAAAACAGAGGATCTGGAGGAATTTCTAAGAACACTAACTCAGAGCAGACACGTGGTTTCCACAATTGAATCTGGCTTTCCAAGGCTTTTAGCAGAAGGGTTGATTTGGGTCAAAATGAATGCAAACACTTGTGTAGACCATTTAATGTTTAGTTTATGGACCTGTTAAGGCAGCAAGATAATCCCTTTAGATTACCCGTGTAATTCCTAGTGAATATTTATTTTTAAAGTGACTTCAGTGCCCTTAGTCATTAGCAAAGGTTAGTAATGCCTCTCACAGCTGCCAGGCTCAATGCAGCAGCATTTGTCAATGGGAGGGCTTCTCCTTTTGTTCCCTGGTTTTTGGTTTGTTTGTTTTTTAGCACTTCTCCAACTCTTGCCAGCTTAATCCCGTGGGCTCACCTCTAATCGCAGGGAAGTATCCGAGCTGCCTTTGCCGTGCTGACTTCCACTTGAGCAAGGCTGAGGAAGGAGCCTAATCCTGGGCTTTTCTGCTGCTGCCTGCCGAGGGTGTGGGGTGCCCAGGCTGCGGGGGAGGACGGAGAACGCGGCGGGTTCAAGGACGCGCTCCCGCTTTAATGTGCGCAGCCATGCTCCCACCCGCTCCCTGATTGGCAAGGTTAACTCGGAGAGACTGCAGCTTTTTCAACTGATTTGATTAGACCCACTACTTTATCCCATCCCCTCCCCCACCGCTTGGCCCACCACCTCCTGATCCTTTTAACACAGCCCTTGGTCCAATAAGCAGCCAGTCTGATTTTTTTTTTTTTCCCCCTACCCTCTTTTTCCAATTTTCTTGCTGGATTTAGACATTTTGTAAAATAGATTATGCAGCCCTACAGGGAAGATCAGTAGGCAGTGTCTTAGTCTCAGGGCTGTGTTTTATTGTGCCCGCTCTTGCTCAGTCTCCTGGGCTCTGCACCTTTCCCAGCTCTCAGTGCACCTGTGTGAATTCAGGGACAACAGACTGAAGGCTCACATACCCCAGCTTGGATGCTCATTGTCCTCCAGTTCCTCTTTTCTCTGCAAAACCAGGCTTGGGTAGTATTACACACTCAGCCCAAAATGATTTGGCATCCCAGGTCCTCTTCCACTGTGGTATGACGTGTTCACTGTCAGCAAAAAGAAACATGGACAGCACGGATAGAGAACTCTCATATCCCATAGGAGCAAAATAATGGTTTATTTCAGTGGCAGATGTTACTAGTTGGGATTATTTTGGGAGGTCAGACAAGTGGGATGGGCTCCAAGGGGCCATGAGAAGCTGTTTTGGCATTAATGCCCTCAGCTCTTGGGGCAGCAAGGTTGGAGTGGGCACCAGCCCAGCCTTCAAAGGCTCTGTGGCCCTGTTGCCATCTTTAACCAATGTTCTTCAGTGTGTTGTGCACTGCCAATGTGCAGTCCTGGGCTCTGCTTGTGATATTGCTCTGTCTTATTAATTATCCCAGGGGAATAATTACATACACCTTACATACAAACCTTACATACAAAAACACCTCTTGCCAGTTCTCCCTGGTTCTCCTATAAATAGGTAAATAAAGTCTAAAAATTACAGGCTTTCCCCAAACCTGAGAGCCCCAACTCACAGAACAAAGTCCCTGGAGAGTGAGCAGCACTGCTGAATTTTTGGTAGTCCCAGACTGATCCAGAGGAAGCTGCATCTCATCTCATTTTCACTTGCCTGTTTGAAATCTGAAGTGGTGTGGGCTGTTCAAGCAGCTCAGTGCTGACAGGGACCAAAGCCAGTGACCAGGACCGACCCCATGGAGTCACCCTGGTGAAACAGCACAGGATACAGACAATCCCCTACACACAAGGTATTAAATCTTGACATACTGCATTACTTAAGAGGTCTCAGGGAAAATTAAAACCCTTTTGACTGGGTTTTGCAATGCAGGGAAAATTTTAGTGACATTTAAAAGGTTTCTCTTGTGTTCCTCTAATGGGATAAATAAAAAAAGGCTTGTTTTAGGCCAGCAAATGGGGGGACAATCCAATTTCCCTGATTCCATCAAGACACTCTTAAAGCATTAGCTTGTGCAGTTTTAAAAAAACCCACAACAGACTGACCCCTCTGCCTGATGGCTTTGAAAAGTGTCCTGATGTGGAGGTATTTATCCTACACCACATGCTTCATCGGGGCACTCCAGCAGTGCTTGGAAATACACTCCTTTGCTATTAAACTATTTAGAAGGACAACATGCACAGCAGGAAACACGAACACCAGTTTATTATTTATTGCAGCCATCCACACTGGGGCTGTGCTCAGACTAATGCATGATGACGTGCTCTTTAAACTTGGGACTTGGAAAGGAAAAAGAGTGGCATTAACTGGCCACGTTTCTGATGGAAGGCTGAAACCTAAGCCTGTCCTTAACTTTATGTTTTTAAGCGTGATTTGGGCTCAATATAAATAAAGATTCCCCTGTGGAATGTTATATTTGCAGTTTGTTTCCATCAGTCAGAAAGATTAATGTATCAACACTTACTTGGGAGGGGGCTCTGGGGATTGATAATGGGAGATACGGAGCCTTTCACCTCGAGGTCAGCGGTTCAGCGCTGCCCCACGTCGGCTGCCACCACCAGCACCTGCCATCTGCTCCAGTGGGCTGGGCCCAGTTCCAGGCCCAGCTGGTCCCTGGGCTGCTTTAGTAGGAAATGGGATGGAGCTGCTCAGCCCAGCCCCAGATGTGACGGCAGCCCCAGCCTTCGGCTCAGACCGAGCACCACCAGGGAACTTGACCTTCTGCCACGCTTGTACAACCCATGAATGGAGAACCTGTTATCCCTGCCCTGTGCAGAATAACTCATTTGAAGAGCAGGACACCCCTGAACATAAATCTGTCTGTTATAAAGTTGGCTGTGGTTTTCCCTGGTTGCCTCCAGTGCCTGCTGAATTTCATTAGGAACACCTCTATTATACAGCACAAGGAGGGAGCAAGTGCTGTCTCTAGGCTTTGAAAGAGCTCTTTAAAGTGAAGATCAATTTTGCATCTCACTAAATACCTAATGACAGACCAAACTGCAAGTACTTAGTTCAGCTGTATTTTAATAGCACTGTGACTCCATCGAGAAATTCCAGTTACTGATACAGTTTGATGTCCTGAGGCGGTTTTCTCCAGACATTTTTCCTTTTTTTTTTCTTTAGTAGTGGCACTTCATTAATAGCTGTTTGGAAACCCTCACTATTTATTTCTCCTTTCTTCCATCGGGAAACAGCCCCCGTGATCACAGACGGAGTTTTCAGAGTGTGACGTGTAGTTGTGCTTGGTGCTGCCTGAGCAAATGAAAGAGCAGCTTCATGCCTTATAACAAACGGTAAATCAGCTGCTAATACAATTCACAGAGGCTGCTAAAAGGCTGCTGGATGTCACGAAAACAGCAACCCTTTGAGGTGATGAGATGGGAGCTTCTTAAGTCAACACATGCAGTTGGCTTCTCTCTGGCAGGGGTCCACTTCGGGGCAGGATCCAGGCTCTGATGCCTTCCCCTTCTGGCAGACGGCTGTGAGTGTGCAAACGTCCTCTCTAATTCCAGATTAACCACAAAGAGGAGTCATCATCCTTAAGAAACAGGCGTGCTTGGAAAGGAAAGGCTGTCTGGAGGCTGCAGGGCACAGCACTATCCTCAGGTGCTTTGAGATGTCTGAGCAAGGCTCCTGGCACTGGGTGTTTCTAAAGGAGAAGAGGAAAACAAGTGCCTTTCATGCTAAAGGCTGTGGGCTGCTGGAACTCAGCTTTCCTACTAGCCCAGGCTTTCTCAAGCTTGGCTTAATAAAATCCAGATCTCATCTAATGAGTTCAGAGGATGCTTCAGAATGTCTCAACGTAGAAAGTGCTGATTTTGCACATCAAGCTGAGGAAGGTTTATGGGACCAAACCAGAGTCTCCCAACATCTTCATCCTCATTGACTTGAAGGAGAAAAAGCTCTCTGGGCTCCTAGCAGCACCTCTGCTCCTCCTGCAGCACGTGTGACTTGGCTTTTATTGCAAAATTGTCACGACACAACTTCTCTGGCAGTACTCCAGCTCTGCCATGGCATTCCCAGGCATTTCAGCTGAGCTTGCCTTTGCCCAAATCGAGGGAATCAAACCTGTGGGTTCAGGATAGGCAGTGCTCTAGCCCACACAGGGGTGGTTTCCCTGCTTTCTTCTGGATTTCTTTCTCTCTCATGGTCACTCAGTTGTTGGCTTTAAATGACAGACAGGACATCTGGAAAGGCAGAGTGGCAGCTCTGAGCCATTATAGTTGACAATTAAAAGTACAACATCTCTTCCACCACGCAGGGCTTTGGGTTAAAGCCGGCAGAGGAAAAGGGGTTGCTTCCAAAGCCCTGAATCCCTTTAAATAAATATCAGCCAGCATTTGCCTTGCAGTCAGCAAGGGCTGAGGGGAACCGAGCAGTGGCAGCATCGCTCTCAGCTCCCGCTGTCTCCTCTGTCTCCCGTCCAGCCTGCTAAATTTAGCAGCCTAATCAAGCTTCCTTCTCTCTCTTTAATCAGGTGGAGCAAGTGCAGCAAGTTGACTTGTTGGTTGGGCTGTTGTGTTTGCAGCCCCTGGGCAGTGCCCGGGGCAGCCATCTGTGGGGCAGCAGCACTGATGGGCCACTGCGGCAGCGCTGCCTCCTAATCTCCCTGCTCCCATCCACACGTGCTGGCCTGATATCCGACAGCCGGTCCCACGCGGGCATCGTGCCAGCAGTGACTTTACAGGCTTTGTGGCAGAGATTATTTAAAGGAGATTAACCCTTCTAAACCCCTTAGATTTTAATTATTTCTGTATGTATTTATAAAACCTGCAGTCTGCTAGTTCCAGGGCACAACTGCCCCAGTCCCCATCCTTAACCTGGATTCGTGAATGTACAACGCACCCGTGTTGCAGGACAGGGGTTGGGCTGGACAGGGCTCGTTGGATTTATTTATTTATCGCCATTCTGCAACAATTCACGTCTGGGATGGAAATTAAACATTATGGTTTCAAATTGTAAAAAGAGTTAATAATTCGAATCACTTTAAAATACGAATAGGGCATTAATTGAATTGTTTGAGTTGATGAGGCATCTCTGGCTAATTATTTTCGTTAGGGCAGCTCTGTCATTAATGCCTCCCCCCTGCCCATGCTGTGAGCACAGAGCACTCCCATCTCTCTGAAGACAGGACTATCTGTAGGGTTGAGGCACTGGAAGCCAGGAGAGGGAAGGACTGTTTCTTTCATTCAGTCTCCTAGCAAGTTCATTATATGCATAATAATGGTATAAGACCCTGAAGTCTAGAAAACTGTCACGACTAGCAGGTACTGGTTATAGAAGAGGGGGGAAAAAAGGGTGTGCAATTCCATCCTTTCATGCTTTCTCTCCTGATAGTCATGTTAGGGCTGGACTAATTTGTTAGAGTTAAGGAATGATGCAGGGAGTGTTTCCACTCTGCATGTGAGGTGTAAAACCTAAATAAAACTGGAAATACCTTATTTCTGCTTCACAGCACAACCTGGCTTATTTTGGGTGATGCACACCTTGCAATCTTCAAAAGTATATAGACTTGTATATAGAATGGTTTGGGTTGGAAAGGACCTTAAAGACCATACAGATCCAACCCCGTGCTATGGACAGGGACACCTCACACTAGACCAGATTGCTCAGAGCCCCATCCAGCCCAGCCTTGAACACTTCCAGGGATGGGGCAGCCACAGCTTCTCTGGGAAAGCTGTGCCAGGGCCTCCCACCCTCACAGTACCACCCTCACATACCTGCCTGTTTTGTAAATGCAAGCATAAAAGGTGAGTGCTGCAAGCAAAAAAGCCCCATGACATTATGGATCCCAGTGATCTGAGAAAAAAATAGGGTCATTTTGAATGAATTCCTTAAAATCAGATGATTTTTATTTATTCTTGTCTCTTGAACAAGGAAATAAACGCAGACAGTGCCAAGGAGTCCATAAATAAATTTCGTTCTTGGAGAATCTCTTTAATATGCACACGATCCTGCTTCTGTGGTAGTGAACATTTGACCAGTAGCAATTAATTTCTTATCACAGTCTTTCTATGAGGTAAGAAAACATTAGTGTCTCCATTAGGAGGTGGAGAAAGGGAGCTCTCCAAGAGCAAATGATGTGCCCAGCTTCATTCCCCTGCCCCACGGCTTGCCAAGAGCTGCTGGAGGGAGAGGGCATTGCAGGGATGCCTTTCCTGCAGCACGGCTGGGTGTTCCTCTCCAGGCAGATCCATCCTCCTGATCAAATGATAGACTCAGAAAACGTTCAATATCTGTGTATTTCAGGATAAGTATCACTAAGCTAATGAATTTTCAGCAGCTTACTGTGAAGCATACAGCATTCCCTGTATTGGCAGGTGGGAAAAGAGAGAAGGAAAAATAGTAAAGGTCGCTGTTATGAATCTTCTCTGTGTGGAAAGGGTGAAAAGAGGCTTTCTTACAGAAAATACCATGTGATCCCACGGCATGCCAATGATTAGGCAAAGTGTCCCAAAGGTTAATAAATCTTTTCTCATTCAAATATGTAGGATCTCCAGCTGAAAGTGCTGGACCCTACATGCAGCCCCAGGGAGGGGGGAGCAGGGAAGCAAAGGGTTAAATTTCGGGGCTGTAGAAGCAGATTGTGTTTTCCTTCTATGATGTGGGCTGACAAGACATCAGTATTCTATTCATCTGTTGGGAATTAGGCTGTTAATCCAATCAATGACTCTTGAGCTAGCTGCAGCCTGCCTCCCCACTGGGGAACAATCGGATCAGACGGGAGATTGTTTAAGAGCACAGAGCGGTCCCGGTGTCAGGTGGAATTTCCAAGCGTTCCCTAGTGAATTGGGGATGGGAAAGCTGTCTCAGCCCATTTATCCTGCCCCTTAAATAAGCAGGTATCTGCCTCAGCCATGCTAAAGTGATAAAGCAGTAGAGAAGCACTAACTTTTATGCAGGGAGGGGGCAGGGAAGGACCCTGAGAAGAGAGATTTTAGCATCCTGCCCTTTGGAATATCATCCTGTCTGTAGCTTGGGATGGCATTTGTGTGGTTTGTCGGGGACTGGCTCAGCCACAGCTCTATGACACTTGTTACAGCTTTAGGCATTGACTTCTCCAAACACATTTTTGATCCCTGCAGCTTCCTGGCAGTTTTTCTATTGCACCAGCACACTTGTTTGATGACCAGCAAGATGCCTGGTGCTGAAACTAACAGGCAGTAGCAAATATTATTTGGGTAACCTATAAATATGTCCAAATTCACAGCTGGGCACAGAGTGCCGGCTGCAAAATGGGATGAAAATGCTCAACAGCAAAACATCCCTGAGAGTTTCAGTGTTGCTGCATGAGCCGCATGTGTAGGTTCAGAAATCAGTTTGTTCTGCAATTAATGACAGCCATGTCTGCAGTGGGATATTGAGAGCCTGTATCTGTGCCAGCAGCACTACATGCTGATCATAGTAGATGTGATAAATCCCACTGAAATTGCACTTGGAAATTTAGGTACCAGCACCAGTTAGAAACTAGGGCGATGAGGGATTAGCGTAACCCTGGCACACTGAACTCCTCAGGCTGGGGGTGTTTGGGAGAATTATCAGATGCAGGCTTCAGGAGGGAGCCAGTGCTGGTTCCTGGGCATCCTCTTCTCTCTGAGCTTTCTTAGATCTGCTTTTAACAGCAGCTTTGTGAGCAGAGGCTTCTCCAAATTAGTTGCTCCTAAATGAACCACGAGTATGAGCTCCAGCAGTGAATACAAGTAGGGAGGTCCCCATACAGAAAAATCCCCAGCTCAGAGGCTTGGCTTTAAAGGGCTTCAACATCCCTCTTTCCTTGATCATAATTTTGAATCAAACAAAAGCTAATGCAATTTTCTTTGCCTTTCAGTAGCAGATTGTACTGTAAGGGTTCATGCTATTAGAAATGTAATAATTGCTTCTCTATGCAGATCTAATTTATCTGTGAGGCACTTAGAAGATAGGCCAAATGATAGCCTGGCAGTTCGCTCTGGAGAGGAGCCCAAGAGGTGATGATAAAAATCTGTCTAGCACCTTCCATCCTCGGGGATATCTGCCTGGCACAGTGCAGGAAATGGTCAGAATGGGAGGAAGTAAGCAGAGAGCTGAGAGCTCTTGGAGAGGGACAGCTCAGCAAGAGAGGGGTCCCTGCCAAACCTGCACATGCAGGGGAGGTGGGAGAGTTAATTGTGGAACAAAACTTAAGAGGATGCCCTGCACTTGTCAGCCTGGGTTATTTGCAATCCCTAAATAACAGCTCTTTGTGAGCAGTGCATGGTTTTTGTTTTGCTTCTAGCAGAGGTTGCTCTGTATCCTTTGTCCCGTGGTGTTGGTCCTTGGGGACTGCCTGAGCTGCCCTGGAGCTGGGACCAAGGATGCACATGAAGATGTCTCCTACTGAATCATCTGGTGGAGTTCAGTCTGGTTATATTGGCCCCCATTGCCTGGCTTTAGTATTGGTGGGTATTAGCATGTAAATTCTGGTATGTTGAGCTGTAGCCTTACCCTCAGTGTTCTTGGAGAGAAAATTTCAGAGAGAGAATAAGATGATGATGAGGTTAAAGTAAATTGCTGGGACGTTGAAGTCTAAAGTAGAAATAAATGAGAATAAAACCCTTTTTAAAAGTGGAGGGAAGTATTTTCTTGCTATTTTTCATCTCCCTGGCTTGAGTGAGTATATGTCGTGAGGCTGCAGAGATTTATATTACAGCTCCTAAGCACCGGTGCTTGTTCAGAGGCTGTATTATTCTGGCCCTTTTTATTCACTCACCTTCTGAAGATGTAGTGTAAATATTTATCTTCCCTCTGGCCCATCGTGCTGCCCAGGACCCAGTGCTGTTAAACACTCTTATCACCTCATCGTTCTTATCTCCCGCGATCCCTGCCAACATTCAGAGTCTGTCAATGGAAACCAGCGTGCACCTTAAAAGGTGCCACAAATGAGCAGAAAGAAGAGGTGATATGGGGGAGAAAATACCTTAAAATAAAGAGCACGTGTGCTACCCCTCGAAAGGGCAGGGCTAGTGTAGACATTTCCTGCTGTGCTTTTCACACTCCTGGTGTCTGTGCTTGGGGAGGTGGATTGAAGGCATTGAGGTGAAGTCTCGGTGTGGAGCAGCACTCAAGGAGGTGTGGGATCCCCTACAGACCCTTGTGCTGGGGTGGAGGGTCCAGCCCCAGCTTCATCACCCGTACAGGGTCAGGCTGGACCAAAGCTCACCCAGGTAACGAGCATGGATTTGTTTTCTCTCTTTCTCCACTGGTGCTAAACAAAACACCTGAGATGGAGGAAGAGGCAGTGTCTCCCTCTGGGCCACCCTCCCACTGACAGGTTTGTGCACACAGCCTGGAGAGAGAATGAAGCAGCTCTGGACTATCAGTGTTTATACAGCACTGTTTTTAAAAGTGTCCCATGAAACCACAGTCAGACGCTGGCCGGTCAAGGTCTACTTGAGGTGGCAAAGCAGCAGCAATCATGTCTTTCAGAGTGTACAGCATCTCAGCAGGTTTAGCAAAGCCATTTCCTTGCCTCTGCCCTTCAATCCAGAACTTGTGTTAGGTTAAGCAGGGAACAGAAATTCCCAAGGAGTGAACATGGGATGGCAACACCGATATAATCCTATCACCTATAAGACAGAATTGATGTGCAGCAGCCATAGGACCACTTAGTAGATAAGACAGTTGGTCCATCCATCTGCGCTCTGTCCATCTTCTGCCATTTCTCTTGCTTAAATTTCTCAGGAGCAGAACAAAATCCTGTTATCCAATAAGTTATCCACTGGTAGTTGGATTTTCATTGAGTGACATCTGTCACAGACCGTAGATGCAGGAAGTACCAGTGATTCTGTAGCATTTTTGTTTTGATGGGTTTGGTAGACATGGATATTTGAGTTTTCATCTCCTAGAAAGGCCATGCAGCCATGCATGGCCAGACGTGCCAGGAGGCTGTAGAAGTCACTAGGGGTGGCACATGGTGCTAGGAGGCAAGAGGAAATGTTGGAATCAGATCTGTTGTTGGTCAGTAACGTGTCTGGGACTGAGCACTCCTACATTTGAGTGTGTCATGGTCTTTCTTTCCTTTCTGGTCATTTTCTGTATGACTGTGTGGGTGCCAGTGGGGTGAGGACAGAGGCTTGTTCCAGCTTGTTCACTGTTGGGGATCATTCATCCAACAGAGACACATCTCGGGAGAAGGACCTTAAGGTGCTCAAGAAGCTGCTGCTTTCTGCTGCACATCAGGAAACACCCCTTGCATCAAGGCCAGCTACAATTCATCTTCACTCATCTTCTGCACATTGTGTTTGATTGCAAAACAGACACTTGCAGTGCCTGGCAGGCAATATTTGTCTCACGTAATTCCCACAATGGGAGCTGTAATCCTGATTTTCACAGCCCATCTTTGATTAGTCTCCAGGTGTGACCGTTTTGCTGCGAAGGCTCAGCGTTGCCGTACCTGGAGCAGCTGGGTGCATCAGGCTGCAATTAGCCACGGTGCTCCAAAACGCCAAATCAAAGAGGGATTGAGATCAGCAGCTTCCCGAGGGCTTTCAAGGCCTTTAGTGAGTGACCACACTAGAGCTTTTTCCATTTACCTGGATTAAAATTTGTCACAGAGGAAATAGAAGCAAACAGCACGGCATCTGAGAAGTGTAACAAATGGCATTTGGCCATTGGGCAGGCTCAAAGCAGGGGGAAAATCCGCAGCATAAATAAAGTGCAAACCATGTTTGCATAACATTGGATTAATAGTTCTTTTTAAAAACCACATTGGGATTAAAGAGACGCATTTCCTATGCCGGGACCTGCACTCCCTCCTTAGCCCAGCAGATGCCAGGAAGTACATCTAAGAGAAATAAAAAACCTTGTTAGCCTCAGCCAGCTGCTGAAACAGCAGTGCTTTCTGCAGGCCTTTGGAAGAGGAGCAAATGTCTGTAGAATTCCTGGAGCAGTCCTATGTATTTTATAGGGAGTTCTGCAGCAAAGTGTTCCCGTGGGAAGGAGTTTCTGCTGCACAGCTCCAGTCCCATTCACCTGTGGGTTTTGCTGGCTGCAGTCTTGGAGGTGGTGACGCAGAGGGGAGCTGGGTTCCCATCCCCCAGCCCACATATTTGACATTCTGCCTTCCCAATAACTCATCCGGAGCACTCCCGCCTCTCCTTCCCCAGCCCTGCTCCATATTTTGCTGAAGTCAGTGCTGGCCCTGTCACTCCTCTGAGCAGGCACGTGCTTAAGGAGCACTCAGGGGCACTGGCTCACACTGGTTACCTTATTAGTGTGGAATAATCAATGGATGCTGTCCATGATTCCCTCAGTTCTTCGGTTTGCAGGATCGTCTAATGACACCCATTTCCATTATGCTCCCCACAGTTTGGGCAGAAACAGGCTCCTGAAATGAGGCATCTTCAAACACTTCTGTGAGTGACATGAATGGGACATAGCAGCACATGGAAAGAAAAAATCTGACCCTCCCACCCCTTTGCTTGGAAAAGACATGAAATGGGTATTTAGGCAGCAAATATCTGTTACATCTGGCTTTTTATCCCTGTTGCTGCCTGGTTGTCATGATGGTGCTATGTCCCAGAGCAAAGCATGGCACCTCCCACCCCAAAACACAGGTCATTCCTAATTCCTCAGCTCAACAGGCTTAATATCAAACAGAATAACAGACTGGGAAACCAGAAGACTTCCAGCTATGAGTGGAATTTGTACCTGTTTTCCTGTGTTTTTCCCTTTCACCTGCTCCAGAATCCACGGCAGACTGTAGAATTTGCACCTTAATCCCAAAGATGATGGTAATTAAAAACTTAAGTCTCCATAGACAGATGCAAATAAATTAAGGAGGCAAAGAACTAAATTAGAGGCTAATCCTGATGGGGTAGTGAAAGCAAAGGGGCCAGTAATTCTTTCCTTGTGTTATTTCACCTGTTCTGGTGGCAGGATGAGACTGTGTCAAGGTGAGGTGCCTGGATTTGCAGTGCTGGATGTGAAGCATCAACCGTGGCAGAGCCCTGCGGAGGGGACACAGGAGTCTGGGAAGGGGACACACTTCCCAAAGCATTGCAGCTGATGCAGTGGCTTAAGTGTTAGCTGGAACAGGGAGCTGTGTGCCAACACATACAAATCACACAGTTTGCTCTGCCCTTGCGCTGCAGGTGTTTCACAAGGCTGAGTTTGGCAACTTGCTCTCATCCCTGAGCACTGTGCCCTTTCCTGACTTGACAGAACTTAACTTGGGCATTGGGGAAATTCTAAATTCTGAAGGCAGAAATCTAAGATTTATTCAAATGGAAGGAACTGGGGTTTTTACCCCTGTGTGCTCCCTTGTGCTGAAGATTGCAGCGCACTGAGCTGTGTGAGCGTCCCAGTGCTTTACCCTTCTCTCAGTTAGCTGGTGAAAGCTGGGTTTGCACTGAAGCAACAGGAGTAGTGAGAATCCCAGAGTGAGGCTATAGGACTGAAATCCTTCAATTTTATGGGCTGGAAGTGATAACGGTATGAACTGAATTATACTCACGTCATGACGTGATCCACGCACTCTTACAGGTGGATAGATATTGATTATCCATCAATAGGGAGTGATGGTGGATGATGATTCAAATCCTAACTGTCAGGTAGCTGGGTGTCCTGGCTGTTTGTCTAGTCAATTAAAACATTGCTATGATTCAGCCTATATTTTTAAAACTGGGAATTATTTATATCACCACAATGTTATCTATACCTCTAAGATCAAGTCTCTCTCTCTTTTTCAGGATGGGGAAGGCCAGACTGCACTCCATTATGGTAAGCTGCCTCTAAGCTTGGCTGTTCCTTCTTAGCAGCACAGATTTGCAGCTGGAGTAAATGCTCTATACACAAAAAGCAAATTTCAGGGGAAAAAATGAGCAAGGAAGCTGGATTTGATTAACCAGTGGCTACCTCTGCTAGGAAATCCCAGCATGGTAGGAGTAGGAGCTTTGGGAGAAGCAGCGAGGAAGATTGCTGCCCTCCCTTCATTCTGCTCTGCAAATGTCACCTTAAAGCCGTCCTTTTCCCCCAGTTAATGATGCAGAGTTTCCCTGTACACCTCTGTGTCTCCAGGATGTGGTTGTGCAGACCCAGGAGTGGCTCTGGTTAGGGGATGCCAAATCCCTTGGCCTTCAGGGAGGGTCTATGCCAGTTTTAACAGGTTGCACAGGTCAGGGGAAGGGGACAAACAAGGTGGCCTCCACCTTCATGTGTCCTGGTGACAAACCTGTTTGATCACAGCTGAGAGAGCAACAGCTTCTCTACTACCAAAATCATCAGAGGCAAGTCACAGTTGGTGTCCCTCCTACAATTGCTGGCTAATTAAATACGTGATTTAATTGAAAGATTGTTCTGTCTCCAAATGAGAAGAGTGGAGACTGAAGTGACGCGTGCGGTGCTGATGTGCGGGGAATAGGAAAAAAGTATCAATTTAATCTGGATCCTAATCTTTTTCCCAAAATTAAGACATAGCCAGTTATTATCTTGTACTCTCTCTTGATGCCTGTCACTGTAATTAAGAGCATACTTGTCATTCTGAAGTGTTTGTGTCATTCTCTCTCTTCTTGATCTCTCCACAAGGACATCAGCAGGATGGCAAAATTGCTCTGCAGACATCAGTCCAAAGCTCAGCATTTGGATCTGGAGCTAAACTCCCAGATTCCAGGGCCCCTGAACCAAGACTGTAGTTACAATAATGTGTGACTTCTCCTGTGGGATCTTTACTGTAGAATACTCCATTTTTCAGATTCCTGTCACTGTGACTGGAATGGTGAATCTGTTGCTTAGCGCAGCACTATCTGCAGATGGACAGCGCTTAAAATGCCACATTGCCTCTTTCTCTTCCTAATCCATTCCACAATTTGGGCTTTTCCCTCTCCTGGGAAGATGCTTTCCCAACTCCAGGACTCAGGGGTACACAGTGGATTATAATAGGTTGTGCAAAAGCAAAGCACATATGTAAGTTAACCAAGAGCACTTGCTTCAAGGAAGCCCAGTATGTGAAAGGAAAAGGTGGATGCATCACCTGAGTTTAAATTCCATGCAGGTGGATTCCTCTGGCTGGGGACTGAGGCAGGTTGTTTAACACAAGCAAACATAACTGAAATAATGAACATTTCAGAAATGTTTTCTCTGATCCACCCTTCCAGCTTAGGTGTTTCAATAATGACAGTTTTCCAGGGTTTTCTTCCCAAGTGTTTGTTAAGTGTTGAAATATTTTCTTCCCGTTGAGTATTATCCCCTCTCTCCTCCCTGTATATCATCTTTAGGAGAAGCTGGCACACAGGCCTGGTGTTCCCGTGGGTTTTCCTGGTGGCCATCACTGCCCCCAGGACATTCTTATCCTTTACTTGCTGATCTGGCCATAAATCACCCAGAGCTTGGAAGCAGCTTCTTAAATGAGTGACTGGGTTTGATTCAAGTGGAACTCACTGTCACCTCCCAGTCCCATTTTGGTCAGCACCTCACAAGCGAGTCGCTAACTGCAGCAGAGAGGCAGGAGAGCTCCTATGGACACCATCTCTGAGCAGAGCAGTGCCTTCACAGGGCCTTCCCTTCTGTTGGAGGCTGTTCCTGGAGTTCAGGGAAGGGTTAAATCCCATCAGCAAGGCAGCCCCTGCTTTTAGGGTGTCTGCATCCCTTTTTATGAGTCGTCCGTGGCCTGACAGCTGTCCTTGTGGTGACAGCTCTCCTGATTACAGCCAGTGTCAAACCACATCCTGCTGGGGGTTATAAATCCCGGCTCCTTCCGATGGGCGCTGACCCCGGCTTTAATCGGGGGTTAAGTGGAGGCCAGTGGCAGCGAGGTCCGGCAGCCCTGGCCCCGGCGGGACCCACGGCTGCACCCCTGCTCCAGGCCAGGGCTGTGTGCAGTGTCCCTGCTGAACAGCCCCTTCTCCTCGACTCCTCTCCATCCATCCACCCACCCACCCACGGGGGATACTGAAATTGCTGCTGCCTCTCCCAGAGGAAATCAAGGCTTCTCCGAGCAGTGGTGGCCACGTGGCCGCAGAGTGGGCAGGCTCTGTATCCTCCTGGGCGCTGCAGCTTCCCTGCAAAGCACCATCTGTTCGGCTCTGTCTGTGCCGTGGCAGGGCAGTGGGAGGGGTCGCTGGAGGGAAAATAAATAATAAAAAAAAATTCATCATCTGAACCCTGTGGATTAATGGAGTCAGGAGGCGAACTGCGCTGAATGGAAATTCATCTTCACCCGTGCCAGTGTCAGGGCTGCTGCTCCGGCCCCTGACAAATCGAGGGTCCCAGGGTGCAATAAATCCAGCAGCTGTGCTCATCCCCAGGGATGTCCCCAGCCTGCTCAAGGACATGGCACTGGATGAGTAAGCCACCTTTCCCTGTGGGGACCAGCTCCCTATCCCCAGAAGCTGCCATTGTAGCTTCCTTGGCACCTCTGGAAGTCTATTTTCTGCAGAGGCATGTGCCTCCCTTCAGCTCAGCCTCACCCACATCCCCACCTGCTTCCACCCCAACCTGTTTCCCCTTTTTGACCCCTTTTTTATCTTTTCAATATGAACTCCAATCACACCCTGAATTTGTTTTAATGAGACATTACTGCTTGTCCTTTTGGATCAGTAGAAGACTGCAGAGTAATGCAAAAGACAGTCAGTTGCTTCATAAAGATACCCAAAATATGATTAAAACCAATTGCTACCAATGGAAGAAGAAGCTGCCAGCTTCATGGCCTTGTAAGGCAAGTTTTGGTTTCACTAGGATCTGAGTAGCACGGGCTGAAGGGAAAATCCAGGGTCTGGGACTTCTGCCCATGTCCAGCTATTCAGTGTTAAGAGTTTTCCTGATTTTCCTGGTTCTTTTTTTTTTTTGCATCCTTAGGTAAGACTGTTACATCCTGGGACAGAAAAGAGCTCAGGTCAAACTTGACTCTATCTTGACAGAGAAAATCAGGGATGAAAAAACAGTTGCTAGTAGAGGTGTGAGGAATATAATATGTGCCATTAACAGCTGTCCCGGGCCATGGGCACAGTCACCTGGAGCTGGTGCTCAGGGAAGTGGTGGCCAAACCATAAACTATAAACCAGCAGCTATAAACCATCTGAATCTTGTGCAAAGAGAAGTGATGGACTAAGGCCAGGAGCGAGGCAGTACTGATGATGTCCTGCCTGGGATGTGCTGCCTGCTCCCTGGGAGATTCAGGAGGCAGGTGAGGGGCAAGGGCTTATAGATCCATTATAGATGGTGAATGCCTTATAAATTCTGGGTACAAAAGCAGGCAGGGAATGCTTTCCCAGGTGGCACTTTGGGGGTCTCTGCAGTACTGCAGTAGCACTCTGGGGCCCTTTCCAGTGTCAGTCTCCAGTCCTGGATGTGAAGGAGCATTAGCCACACTGTGCCCAGGCTCCCTCTGTGTCCCTGATCCCTGCAGATCCCTCAGCTCCAGCACCTCAGACTGGACTGCAGGCTCTGGGTGCTGGTTGCACCAGTAGCACCCCATCAGAACTTCTGGTTTTGCATTGCTCTCACTCTGTCTTTTCTCCTTCCTTTGCACTATAGAATCCAAAGCAACACACGGTGTCCTGAGCCCTGCCCCAGCAATGCTGTGCCGTGCCGGGCCAGGTGCTGAGCCGGCGTTTCCTGCCTGCAGCACACGCGGGGGAAGTCGCCAGCTACAGCCACCGCTCCAAAAACGCCTGTCACTGCCACCTCTCTGGAGGACAGACTAACCCTCCCCTTTCTCCCTCCAGCTGCCACCTGTGAGTTTTTGGACATCGTGGAGCTGCTGCTGCAGTCGGGAGCCGACCCCGGGCTGCGGGACCAGGAGGGCTGCCTGCCTGAGGAGGTGACAGACTCCAAAGCCATCACTTCGGCTCTGCAGCAGCACGGCACCAGCGAGCCCTGACCCCGCGGGGGACAAGGATGCTCTGCAATAACGCCCCTTCCCCCCCCTCCCTGCTGCCCTCCCCAAACACCTCGGGGGTTCGAGGGGACCTTTTAAAGCACAGGGTCTGGCTGGGCTCTCCAGCACAAGGGCCAAGCGCATGCCCTGAGTTTGGCAAGCTCTGACATTTATCAGTATTTGAGGGGGGAGGGAGAGGGGAGAGGGCCTGGAGGAGGCCCCAGGTATTATTTTAATGTATCAAACACCAGTACTGTGTTGGCTGTCTCACCCGAGCAGCGTGGGCTGGCTGGTTGGCTCCTCCATGGGGATGTGGGGCCAGATGAGATGCTCATCTCTCTCGTTCAGGTTGAATTTTGGTTTGGGTTTTTTTTCCCCTGGGTCCAAACAAAATAATATAAATAAAAGCACAGTGATGGGATTGAGCATCAGTGTGTTCGTTTGGGTTTGGTTTTTGTTGGGTTTTTTTGTAGGGGGGTGACTTGGAAGCCGTAAGAGCAGGAGGCAGGTCAGTGCAGCCATAGCCCTTGGGAAGTTCTGCTCGAGCTCTTGTTCTGGGGAGAGAGGGCAGCAAAGACAGCAGGGTCGTACAGGTGTCTGGCTGTTCTCTAGTTCTCACACAACACTTGTTGCTAATCAGCCTCTCCCAGCTGACAGGACTTTTAGCACTTTGCTGAATTGAACGGCTTTAAACCCCACCTCCGTTAGCGGCTCCAGGGCCTCCTGCTGTGTGTGCAGCCCTGGAATGGCTCCTTCAGGGCTGAGGTTTGGGAAGAGCTGGGCACAGATAAACCTGCACCCGCCCTGTCACCCCTCTGGGCCTGTCTCAGACACTTCATGGTCTTCTCATCTGGCTAAGTACCCAGAAAGTGGGAAAAATGTGCCTCATGGCCACCCCTGAGTGCTGGAGTGATGTGGAATGATCCTGCAGTTTAATGCTTCCTCATTTTTATCCCAACTGGGCCCAGGGAGCTGCCAGGGGTGGGTTTGTGCTGTGGGATAGCCCCCAGCTGGGAGGGAGGCTGCTGCAGGGGGTGGGTGTGTGGTAAGAGGAGACCGTGGCTTCCCTGTGGGATATTGCCATGAGTTTGCTTTTCCCAGACAAGACTTACAGCCGGGGGACAGCATAGATCTCCATTGCTATCACAGGAAGCTGCTTGCCACCAGCTTCTGCAGCACATCCAGCCTCAGGAAAATAAATGGGAACGTTCCCTTGGCGGAGGGCTGGCTGGGCAGCAGGCACACGTGGGTTTTGGCCCCTCACAGTGTCTGTGGCTCCTGCCAGCGCTTGCTGATGCTGACGAAGTCGCTGCGCTGGCTCCAGCAGCCACCACACCGCACACGGCACGGGCCAGGCTCCATGGTGGGGACAAAATGGCTTGGGCAAGTTATTTTCCATTAAATTAATATTAAGCAAGGGCCCCCCCGATGGCTTCTGCTGGCCTTGCCCCTGGCCAGGGCACCTGCAGGCTGGCAGTGATGGGCTCATCACAGCCTGGCTCTTTCGCATCCGCATGCAGATGAAGCAAAGATGCCAACACCAATAGTGGGGTCACACCGACTTTGTGAGGGAGACACGGTGACACCAAGGTTGGGGACAAGCAAGGCCACCCCTGTGCAGAGCCGTAATGCACAGCCACTGCCTGGCTTGATGGACACGCTGGGTAATAAAAAAATCTCTATTAAAGCCGGGATGAAAAGCAGCAGCCGCGGTGCCGGTGCTTTCAGAGAGCACATTTGGGACCCGAGTGTTCAGCCCTGGAGATGTTTATAGCACTTTAGGTCTGTTTGTGAGGTTGGAGCCTTTCCAAAAAAAGAAGAAAGTGGGGGTGGGGGGGGAGGAGAGAAAGACATATATTATTGTTTATAATCTGCTTTATTCGGCCAAACCTTTCCCCAGCAGCCTTGCGGATTGCTGTTAAATCCCTTGGTGCCTTTAACTACCGATACAGAAAGTGGTTAATGTGCACTCGCCCTAAGCTTGGCATCTACTCCAGGAAATCACTTTAATTGAGAAGCATTAAATGTTAAAATGATTAAAATACAGAAAGCCAACACACTGGTGCCCATGGAGGGGCTTGGACTCCCACCCACCCCTCCTGCCTGGCTTGGCCCTTCCATCTCACCTGTGCCTAGCAAGCACTGTGGTGGCACAGCCACCTGTGTGTCACTGTCACTGCTGTGTGGTGGCACCTTGGGGTGCCATGTGGCAGCGATGGGAAATCCCCTCCCCAAATCTCTCTGTGCCAGCAAAAAAGCCAGGGCACGATGGCCGCTGTCACTTGTTCCATCATCAGGGATGTCAGTTCCACCATCCCGACATGACCCCAGGAATCCTGGCCCCAAACAGCCAACGGTGCCAGTGGTGACCACTGCCCTCCCACTGAGGAAGAAAATCCCAAAGACAGCAGCTGCTAAAGAGCATCCCGAGTTTTATTTGCCATCGCTTTCCCTCGCAGCAGAGGGGGTGACTGTACACATCTCATGCCAACACACCAGAGGCAGGGTACAAAAGCAACGCCCTGGGCCCAAATTCGGGGGCAATTTGGGGAGATGATTTCTCCCCAGGACATGGCAATAAATAAGGTTTTATTCTTTAAAATCTCTATTATTATTATTTATTTTTTGTTGGGTTTTATTTTTTTTCCCTTTTTATTCCCCCAGGAAACAAGACTCTCACTTTCTGGAACTGTACAAAATTTACACAGCGAGGGGAGAAGGAATTTGGCCTTGTCGAAGGGGGATGGAGAGCAGCAGGCACAGCTCTCCCCCGTCCCCCTCCCCACCAGTGCCGGCAAGGCCGGGAGCTTGGCACAAAGCAGCACCCGAGGCTGGGGAGGGGGGAGGCACATGGATGCAGCTGGGGCAGCTCCTGCAGCACCAACACGCCCAGCTGGGGGGGCAAGGAAGGACAAGGACAGACCAGTGATGTGCTTTCTCGTGTGGCTTTTTTTTTTTTTTTTTTTTTT
>WEKY01021085.1:644923-656748 GCA_013390045.1 Picathartes gymnocephalus | reverse complement strand
TTTTTTTTTTCCTTCTTTTTTATTCTTTTTTTTTTCACTCTGCTTTTGGAGCCTCCACACCTCTGGAAGGAGCAGACGAACTGGATCCACCCCCAAGCCCTTCCTGAAGGGCAGCCTGGGATCATCACCATCAGCCCAGAGACAGAGAGGATGGCAGGGACCCCACGGCCAGGGTCTCCCTGTGAGGCTGGGGCAGAGCTGGGCACTCTGGGCAGAGACTGTGGAGCAGGATCTTATCCATGGGGCTGAGGGCATGAGGCTGTGCTGGGGGAGATGGCCATGTGGGTTTTGAGCAAGGGCTAGTGCTGAGTGGGCCTGGCCAGGAGCAGAGCCCGTGGGGCTTGTGGGATGTGCCAAAGCCATTGGATCCTTCCTGGCTGCCTGCACTCACCCTTTAGTGCCATCAGACCCACGGCACCAAAGGAGGAGGGTGACCTATACCAGGAGCACCTCCCGCCCCAATCCCCTCCCCTTCCCGCCACGCAGGTGCTTCTGCAGCTGACGAAATACCCTTTCCCCTCTTTGGGAGGAATTTTTTTGCAATACCCTCAGAGCAAACATTACCCACCTCTCTCACCCACCCCTCCAGGGGCTGCTCTGCAGGTGCCAGCCCCAAGCATCCCAGCTTGGCCAGCAGACATCCCGGGCTGGAGGCAATTTTTAAAATTTCCTTCCCCTCGCGTGACCATGGTACAAAGCAGTGATGCTCCCGCGTGCCCAGGGATAAATCATGGCCACTAGGCCAGGAGCAGGCAGGATCGCTGCCCGCCCTGGGCAGCGGGGCAATGGCCCTGCTCGGACGTGTCCCCGGCAAAATAAACCCTTCTACAATATAGACTTCTCTTTCTGCGGAGGCTCCGGGGCGGCGCCGAGTTGCGTTTCAACACCATATCGAAAAATAACTCTTGAAAATAGCAGCGGTGCTCGGCAGGGGGGTGCGGGGCTGGCGCGGGTGCCGGGATGGACTCTGCCACCCCTGATTGTCCCTCTTTCCCTCCCGCCGGGCACGCCACGGCCGGGTCCCCGCCGTCCCCAGCGCCGCGCCGGGGTCCCCGCCGTGCGCCGCCACCTCTCTTGTGCTTACACCCAAAGGCATCCGTGCCCCCTGCCCGAGCACAGCCACCCCAGCCACCGTCAGTGCTGTCCCCCCTTCCCTCCAGCCCTCCAGGGCCGATTCCCAGGGGAAATCCTGGAAAGGTCAGCCGCCGGCGGGTGCCCTCGGTGCTGCGCTTGCGGGCCGGGAGGGGAGCGCGGGGGGCCGGGGCGGGGGGCGAGCAGCGCTTAGAAAGGGGGGTGATCCATGTCGTCCAGCCAGGAGGCCGGGCTGGTGGGAAAGTCTGGGTACCCGACGCTGCTCCCCGTGGAGATGTCGGAGGTAGGGCCCCCCCCGGCCATGGCCCGCAGCGTCTGACTCACCCCCTGCGCCCCGTGGGCCACCAGCCCCAGGCTGCCGTCCATGGCGTAGTCCAGCCCGTTGAGCAAGGGCGGGTGGGCCGGCAGGGACGAGATGGAGGAGGGCGACTGCGGGAGGCCGTAGGGGCTGCCGTCCCGCAAATCCTGGTACGTCTGTCCCGTGCCCTCCATGGAGAAGCCGCCGTTCAGCAACTGTCCGCCCGCCACGTCCCCCACGGAGCTGTAAACCCTGTTGTTGTGGCCGAGCTCGGAGAGGATCTGGTCTTCTGCCGGGGAGAGGAGGGAGAGCGGAGGCGGGGGGTCAGCGCGGGGGGCAGCCCCGAGGCCCCCCGGCCCCGCTCCGGCGCCGCGCTCACCGCGGAAGCTGAGCTCGCTGTCGCTGACGCCGCAGTCCTCGGCCGAGCTCTCCTTCTCCAGCTTCCCTCCCCCGCGGCTCCGCTTCACGCTCTTGTAGAACTGCCCCCAGCGATGCCGCCCCGCGTCCTTCTTCAGCCGCTTCTCCTTGGCCCGCCGGTTCTGGAACCACACCTGGTGCGGGCAATGGGGAGGGACATCAGGGGCACCACGGCACCCCGCCACCCTGGCAGTCCTGCATGGCAGCACCCCTGTAATCCAGCGCCTCTACAGCCCAGCACCCAGCGCTCCAGCATCCTGGCACCCCTCTATCCATCCTAGCACCCCTACATCCATCTCAGCATCCCTTACATCCATCCCAGCACCCCTTACATCCATCCCAGCACCCCTTACATCCCAGCACGCCAGCACCCTGGCACACCAGCACCCCGGCATCCCTGCGACCCAACCTGCCAACACTGGCACTCCTACATCCTGGTGTGCCAACTCCTCCACACCCGTGCAACCCAGCAACCCAACATCCCCGCAGCCCAGCTTCCAGGCACCCACGTCACGCCAACACCCCTGCATCCCCTAAAACACTGCACCCAGGCACCCCAGAGTGACCCCTGCGTCGCCCTTCTCCAGGGGCAGGGTGGAGAGGGGCGCCCGGGGCCTCACCTGCACCACCCTCATGTCAAGCCCCGTCTCGGAGGAGAGCTGCTCCCGCACGTGCCGGGCGGGCTTGGGGGAGTTTTTGTAGGCGTTCTTCAGCGTTTCCAGCTGCTTGGCCGTGATGGTGGTCCGGGGCCTCTTGGCGCCCGCCTCGGAGTCATCTGCAAGCCAAGGAGCCGGTACCAGCCCCGCCCAGCAGCACAGGCCGCTGGGGAGCATCTCCCCAAAACCAGGGCCCGCAGCGACACCTTCCCACAGGTGGGGCAGGGAGAGGAGCCACGGCCAGCCCGGTGCGTGCCGTGCCCCTCGCAGCCTTTTCGGGGCGCCTACCGTTCTGCTTGGCAGTCTCGTAGTCCTCCTTGCAGACCAGCCGCCCGTCTTCCATCAGGTAGAACTCGTCGCCCGTGGCCAGCTGCCGGCTGCAGATGATGCAGGCGAAGCAGTGCAGGTGGTACACGAAGTCCTGGGCTTTGCGGACCACCTGGGTTGGGGGGATGCCCTGCTGGCACGCCGTGCATTTGGTCCCGAAACGCCTGCGAGGAGAAGCGGGCGACCCTGAGCCCCTCGGCGAGGTGGGGTTTGCCGGGATGGGGAGCAGGAGACAGGGCAGAGTTTAAACCAGCAATCAACCTTATTATGCATGACACTTCACACGGCGGGGGTTTATCTTCCTCAGAGTGAGAGACCGGCCTAATGGAGCCCAGGAAGGTTTGATTTTAATGATTCTTTTAACTAATGCTTATAGGCTGCCTGATTTTTCCCCTGCAAGGACAGTACATATTTCATCCACATTAATACCAAATAAATTAATTACGCCGCCCCGCCGGCATGATGAATCCCAGATTAATGCAGAATGATGGGGCTCTTACACCATAACGACGGCCTGACAGGGGCGTGGGGTGGGCTGGTGTGAGGCACGAGCAAAGCCACCAGCACGGCTGCAGGGAGTGTGCAGGGGGCAGGAGAGAAGTGTGGCAGCAGCCTGCAAGGTGGGGGTGAGAGTGGGAAAAGAAGTGTGGAAGGAGCATGCAAGAATGGAGCAAGGAGTTTGCAAGGAGTGTGGGAGCAGCGTGAAAGAAATGTGCAAGGATGGGACAAGAACGGCTGCAAGGAGTGTGGAAGATGCAAGGAGCGTGCAAGGAACGTGGAAGAAGCATGCAAGGAGCATGCAAGGATGGTGCAGAAAGTGTGCAAGAAGAGAATTCACTGAATTGATGGCACAAGGGTGACACGTGACATGAGAAAGAAGTCAAATGTAAGTGGATATTCCACGATGTTTCTGGAAACAGATGCTGCGAGATTGACCTGGGGCAGATCCCCATCTCCCACGGGCACCACAGCGGCTCTGCCAGGTCTCCCCTGCTCCCCAAAGCAGCCCTGAACACCCCAGGACACCACAGAGCCATCCTGCTGCTGCAGCAGCCCAGGCGACAAAGCCATCAGAGTAAATCTGTCCCCACCTGCTCCGAAGGAGGCAGCACAGGAACACCCGATGCCTTTGGCCCCCCGCCCCAAGGCTGCAGGGACAGGCAGTGGCACTCGGGAGTGCCCCGGGAGTGCAGCCACGCTGTCCCCGGAGGCCTGAACATCCTCCAGTGATGCAAAATCACCCTCAAGCCCCAGGGCTGCCCATTCCCTCCAGAAATCCAGGGCACAGCCACCAAAGCTGGGTCTCTGAGACTGTCCCTGAGCCACGCAGGTGTCACCCAGGGACTGGGCATGAGTGGTGCCAGCAGGATTTTGTGGTGTTGGAAGCAGAAGGTGAGAAGGACAAACCTGGTTTGTCTCATTTTCTGGACTTACATCCTAAAGGGGGAGTCCCTGGACGTCTTCTGGGGAGACCTCAGCTCTCTTGGAGTCAGATGGGAGGGAAGGTGGGAGAGGAAGGGAGGAAGTGGGAGAGGGATGGAGTGGAAATGGACAAGAGAGAGGCAAGGAGGGATGAAGGAATGACAGAATGGAGGATAAAGGGAGAGATGCAGGGATGATGGGAATGGAGGGAAGGAGGGAGGCAGGAATGAAAGAGGGATAGAATGGACAGAGGATGCTTTTCTGCTCCCAAGGCTAAGCTGGTGCCCACTCTGCAGCCCCCATCCACTGTAAAAGCCATTTTAACAACTGTCCCAACACCCCGGGGTGTTTCCACATCATCTGGGGACAGGGGACCCAGGACAGAGCCGTGGACCAAGAGCTGCAATGTGGGGGAAGGGAAAAAAAAAAGACAAAAATCAGAAGTCGATCTGATCCTTTGCAAAGCAGCTCCTGCATTGCCCAGTGCCTCCGAAGTCGGGCTGAAATCCTCCCGTCCCCTGCAGGTTCCTACCCCGAGATCAATGAGCGGTTAAGGAAAGGTGAGGTGCGAGCGCCGAGCTGCTATTGATTGGCACCAAATAATCCAGGCAGGACCTCATCTGAGAAAGTCGCTGATCTTTCAACTCCAATTAACATTGATTACCCGCACCTTTTGGGCGACTATTTAAATGACTCGGAGATTAATAGGCTGGAAAATATCAGAAGTGAAGTGTTATTATCCAGGCTGGAGTGGCCGCTTTGACCGTCTCCGGGAAGGAGAAATCCAAGGTGCAGCTTTGGTCCTGATGAGGATGTAGGAGAGCCTGGGGATAGGAAGGCAGGGGAAGTCCTGCCTAGGGACTCGTCGCGATGGCTTTTGGCTGGTGCTGAGGGGTGGTGGGGACAGCCTGAGCGGGAGATGGTGGCGTGAGGAGGTGGCTTCAGTCCCCGAGGGGCAGCGGCTGCCTTGTGGCTGAGCCCCATCTCCTGCATCCGAGCAGCACCCACCGGCCAGGATCCAACCCCTCTGCTCCATGGCGATTCACTGCCAGCAAAAAACCTTCTCTATCCCTTGGGAAAACTCCCAGATTTCACCGGCAACCAGGGGCCAGAGCATCCTAAAGACAAAGTCCGTTTTTAACGGGAAACGGCTTGTCCTGTCTCGTGGGAGCAGGCAAATGCCAAGGCTGGAGCATCGCTCAGCTCAGAGGCGGCTGCCAAGGCAATCAAATGAGGTTTTCACACTAATGGGAGCAAAAACAGGATAGATTAGGGNGAGAGTAAAAAAGAAAAAAAAAAAAAAAAAAAAAAAAAGAAAGGGAGGTAAAAGGTGAAGGGAGAGAAACAGCATCAGCAAATCCCGAGGAGGCGAGTGAGGCACTCGGGAGGAAGAGGCAGAGTTGTCGCTGCCTTGCGCGGGTTTCTCCTGCCCTCTAGCTCCGAGTGGAGCCGGGGCCACCGGCACCGCCGCAGGATGTCACCCCGGGGGCCTGAACACCGGCACGGGGGAAGAGGGACAGGAGCATCGGGGATATTCGGAGCTTTCCCACGGTTAAACTCCAACAACCAGCATCCAGCTTGCAGCAGCCGCAGAGCACCCACATCCCCTTGATTTCCACAACAACAACAACAACAACAACAACAACAACAACAACAACAACAACAACAACAAGTTGTAGGAGGATTTTGGAGAAATTACGCTTAAAATTAGGCTGCGCGTTTTTCTCCGCGGGCAGGGAGACGCTGCCTTTGGGGGGCTGTACTCACTTGAAGAAATCCTCCTTGCAGTAGACGCTGCCGGCCCGGGAGAAGCAGCGCTCGGCCAGCTGCATCTGGCAGTCGGCGCACTTGAGGCAGGAGCTGTGCCAGTGCCGGTCCAGGACCTTGAGGATGAACTTGTCCAGGATGTGCTGGTTGCAGCCGGCGCACTGGGGGATCTCTGCCCGGGGGGAGAGGGATGGAGAGAAGAGCAGCGTCAGCCCCCGCAGCCCCCTCGGGGCTCCCGCCCGGCTGGCAAAGCCCTGCCCGGGCTCCTTTGCGGGGTGAGGAGCGGCCGCCCCTCCGCTCGCGGTGTCCCGGAACATTTCCCTTTGCAAACCTTTGCCAAAAGGCGCTGGGACAGCCCAGCCCGCGGCTGGACACACACCCGCGATGCTTTTCCTTCCTACAGCCCGTTTTCCAGGCCGTGTCCTGCTCTCCGCCACGAGTTTTCCCTGCCTGCCTCTTGCTCGCCCTGGAATAGCACAACCACCAAGCAGGGACACAGCCCCCGCACTGACTCACACGCATGGGAGAAGATGGATTTGGGGGAGGAAAAAAAGAAAAAGGAAAAAGGTTTAAAAAGAAAAACAATTTTAAAAAACAAGCCAAAAAAAAAAAAAAAAAACAAAAAAAATTTAAAAGGAAAACGATTTTTTTTAAAAAAGGAAAAAAAATACATATATAAAAAAAGGGAAAAATACCAAAAAGGAAAAAGATCGAGAAAAAAAGGAAAAAAGGTAAAAAAAATGGAAATTTTTTTTTTAAAAGGAAAAATATATAGAATGAAAAAAGGGTTTTAAAAAGGAAAAAAGATAAGAAATAGATAAAAAGTGAAGATTAAAAAGGAAAAAATATTTTTAAAGGAAAAATATTTAAGAAGAAAAAAAATTACAAGAAGGAAAAAATATTTTTTGAAAAGGAAAAGGAAGGAAAGATTCGAAAAGGAAACAGGAAGAAGGCAAAAATAACGCAGAAAGAGAAAAAACACAGAAAAGTAAAAAAAAAACGTGAGAGAGGAAAGGAATGGAATGGTACAAGGAGGGTAAGAGAAAAAAAAGCGAAAGGGGGGAAAGGGAGGGAAAGGGAAAAGGGAGAGAAAGAGGGGAGAAGGGGAAAGAAAGAGGAAAGAAAAAAAGGGCAAAGAGAAAAGAAGGGCGGGGGGGGGAAGAGGAACGAACGGGCAAAGGCGGAAATAAAGCGGGGGGGGGGGTTGGGAAGGAGGAAAAGAGCACAGGAAAATCTCATATTGTTACAGCCCCAAACAACACCATTTCAAAATCCTTTGGGGTCCTGCCACGCAGCTCACGTGAGGGCAGCTTATTCCATCATTCCCCGGGCTGGACACAAACCCAGCGCCCCTCAGACCGCAGCTACTGCTGCCATTCCAGCCTCTGTCGCATCAACGGTACCATAAATGAAAAAAGAATAATTCTACGGCTTCTAGAGGTGCCTCTTTCCCTCCTTGTTTTGGGAACACCTGGACTCTCTGCTCCCCTCCCTCCAGCGCCGCTCCTGCAGGTCGGCACCAGCCAGGTTTTCCGCGCTGGGTTTGTTAAAACCCCTTTGAGAGCAACGCGAACGCCGCTGGCACCAGCACAGCACCGGCCCCGGGAAATCCTTCTCGGTTGTTTCATAAACGCGTGTGCACCTTCAGGAAACACCTTCAGTACCCAGATGATTATTTATGTAAACACGTGTGTATTTACACGCACCCATCCTACACTCTCAGGAGCCAGCGAAGAGCTTTCCCCTTCCCAAAAGCAGCAACACAGCTCAATTTCAACGAGCAAACAACTGCAGCCGAGAATTCAGTATCTCCCTTCACATTTCCAAAAAAACTAATTGTTTTTTTAAGAGAAGACCGATTTTCCTTCCAATTTCGCTGTGTGTGTACGGCGCCAACCCCCCGCACAGGTGCCTGTGTGTGCAATGATGCCTGTGTGCACACACAGGGATAATAGCAGTAATAATAATAATAATAATAGTAATAATAATAACAGCAACAATAACACAAAAGGGGAACTGCCAGGGGAAACCAGGTGATGTCCCTCTGGTTTGCAGAGAGAAAATATCTAAAATTCAAGCGCTGCACCCCACTTCGTGCTTTGCCACAGAGGCAGTTGCCTCCCTGCCTCGCGTTTATTGCGCTCGTTTTAACTGAATTATTTTGTAGAACAGGAATAAAGTGAATGGGTGCAATTGGTACATCAGGAACGAGGCTCCCTCGCTGTCTCTGCCCACCAGCATCCCCTGGCTCCGTGCACAGGGTGGTTTGTGACACTGCTCCGGGGGGACACAGCCGCCGGGTCCCCCCTCTCCACCCCGGCGATGCAGCAGCCTCAGTGCAGAGCTCCCCGGGGGACGGGGGGAAGTTTGGGGGTCCCCCCCCTGCCCGGGGCCGTGTGTCCGGGAGGGGACGGCACGTGTGCATCCCTGGGGGCCGCCCGGGCGGGATTTGGCCATATCCCATTAAAGCCCGTGGGCAGATCCGCAATCCCCCCCTCCCCGGGCAGCCTCCCACGCACGGGGGCCTGAGCGGTGGCCTGGAGGGGCTGCACGCCTCCGCCGCTCCCGTGATTTATTAGCGGCGGGTCCATCTTCCCACCGGCCCCCTCCGCCTCTCCTCGAGGGGAAAAAATGAAAGAGAAAACGATTGAAACGAAACGAACTCGCCGGCGGCCTCGGTAATCGCTCAGAGGGCAAAACCCCCTCTGGAACAGAGCGGGGCGAGATGCGGGGGCAGCGCCGGGGGATGCGCTCCCCGCCGGGCACCGCGGGGCCCAAACACCCCCGGCTTTTGGGCCGCGTTCTGCTCTTTTTGGGAGAAGGGATGGAAGCCGCGGGTGCTGCGGAATGGATGTCCCGGAGTGCGGGGGGGAAAAGCGGAGCACAAAGGCGGCCCGGTCCGCCGGTACCGGAGCCTGCACCGGACCCGAGGAAAGCACCAGCCCGGGGATTCCTTCAAAAGTCTTTCTGCGGGGAGGAAAACTCATTCCTCCACATGTGAAAACCTTCCAATTCATTTCCCTGCTGCGGGCAAACGACTTTCTCGGCGGCGATTAATCACTCCCCCCGCTCCAGCCCCTTGGCCAGAGCCTGCCGGCACCCGGGCACTGTTCCCACAGGCTTTGGCACAAGTTTTGACTTCGGTGAGATTTGCAAAACAATATTCATAAATAATATTCGGAATTTTATTTTTAACTGTCCCGTCTGCAAGGCCAAGCGAGGTCTGTCGGCGGGGGGTGGTAAGGGGAGAGGCAGCTCGGCTCCCCAAAAACCCTGCAGGAAGAGATGCTGTAAGACACAGCCTTTGCTAAAATAAGGAGGCTGGTGGCTAAATAGAGAGGAAAAGCTGTGATTTAATAGTGATTAAAAATTAAAATGTGGCGGATTTTCCTCTCACACACGATGAAATATCGAGGTGCTGCTGGGGACTGGGGGGAGACCCTGGCGTTTTCTTGGGAAGGGGTCCCCTGCCCGGGGGCAATGTCCTTTGGCTCGGGGAGGGGCTGTGTTTTGTGTCACTGGGGCAGGATCAGGTCCCAAATCTGTCACGACATGAAAGCAGGTGGCTGGGATCTGGCAGCGGCCGCAGGGCTCGGGCTGGGGCAGCGGGAAAACCACAGAAGGATGGTTTTCAGCAGCCCAGCCTCATCTATTTTCTTTCTGCCAATTTTTTGCGCATAAATAACAATAATAATTATTATTATTAATATCATTAATAGAGGTACAAACAGCAATAGTAGTAATAATAATAATAACAACTCTAATAATAGTAATAATAATAATAGTAAATATAATATAATAATAATAATATCTCGTTGGATTCTTTCCTGCTAATTTCTGATCTCCATCAGTCAGTAAAGGAGTAGCAATGTAATGGGCAAGGGAGTTTGGTGGCCCAGAGAAGGGCCAGAACCAGGGAGGTATGCTGGGGCCATGCTGCTCCAGGGTGGTTTGGGCACCTCATTTTTTGCTACATCAAGCGATTTGGATGCCATAGAAGAGACCCAGCGGGCCGGAACCGGTGCCGTGACTCGGGATACGGCCGTGGGACAGACCCTGCCTGTCCTCGACCCCGTCCCTGCACTGGCTCTGTGCTCCTGACCGGGACTTTTCCTCCCTTCTGCTGCCGTGAAATTGGTTAAACGGGCCCGCCTGTCCCCCTCCCGCAGCTCGGCAACGGGACTGAAACGGGGGATAACGGGGACAGGCCGCCCAAAGAGCCGCGGGCAGAGGCACCACCGAAAAACCCACGGAAAACGAATTCCAGCCGTTCGGGGGGCCGGGGGCCCGTGCGGGGCACGGAAAGGCGCGGGGGCTCCGCGGGGCAGCGGCCGGAGGTGGGGGAGACCTGTCCGGGAGCGGACACCCCCGTGCCCCCCTGTGTCCCCCGAAGTGCGGCCGGGCCCATCTCGCCCCTCCTCCGCCTCCGCCCGGGGTCCCTCCCCTCAACTTTCTCGGTGCCGCTGCGGGGGAGCCGAGCATCTCCCTGTTGTCCCCGGCGGGGTCCCCCCATTCCGGGACCGCAGCGACGCCCCGGTGCTCGGGAACCGTTTGCAAACGGGGAGAAATAATAATAAATAATAAATAAAAATAACAACAACAATAATAACAACAGCAGCAATACCCGCGCAGGTGGCCGCCCGCGGAGCGCCCCCGCCCGCCCCCGCAGCCCCACGGCCGTCCCCCACCATCCATAGGGGGCATCCATCGTGCCCACGGGATGCCCCCTCGTGGGGCTCGGCCCTACAGGAACGGCGTGGCCGGTGGCCCCTGTGGCTCACACACAGCTCACGTCCGGCATCCCCCCTCGGGGTGCACCATCCCCAGCGGGGTCCATCCGCCCGTGGCTGCACACCCCAAGCCTGCGCGCACCCTCACGGACACGCTACCTGTAGCTGCAGGGCTGATACTCGCCCCTACAGACACACACGTGATTTTTGGATAGACACGGATGCGGCGGCATCGCTCCGGGGGCCGCGCGGCGCCCAGCCGGGCTCGCCATCCCGCGGACACGCACGCACCGCCCTGGGTCCCTGCCCACCGCCGCCGCCTGTCGCGATAAACGATATAAGCGGGGCGTCGTGCTCTGCGGGCCGGGGATGCGCGGGGGCGAGCGGGGGCCGTGGCCGTACACACATACTCACACACAACACGCGAATTCACACACGAATTCACGCTCGCACACGCGCTTGCACACGCACAGCCCGAGCCGCGCCGTCCTCCCCGTCGGGGCCGGGCCCGCATCGCTCCGCACGCCTCCCGCGCCGCTGCCCGCCCGCCCCGGGGTACCGCTCTCCCTTGCGCACCCTCCGCATTTCCACGTCCGCGAACGGTGCTACACACTGGGAAAAATAAACGGAAAGTGCAGAACCGCGAGCGACCGGGAGCGGGGGCACCTGCCCACCCGCAGGGCGCTGCCCCGCCGGCCCGGGGCCGCCTTTGCGGCAGGGAGCGAAGGAGGGAGAAGAGAAAAGCGTCCTTACGTTGCACCGGCACACCGAGGATCTCGGGAAGCCCCTTGACAGCCCCTTCGGCAGCGAGCGTGGAGCTTTGCATCATTTTATTGGCCCGGGGGGCGGTGGAGGGGAGAGAAGAAGGGCGGGAGAGCCGCGGGCCGGGCCGGCGGAGCCCGGCGGCGGGAGGTGCCGTGTCCCGGTGCCGAGTCCCGGTGCCGTGTCCCGGTGCCGCCCGCCTCCCATTCATTCCTCTGCGGGGAGCGCGCCTGACGTCACCGCCCGCAGGGGGGCGGGGGCGGGACGGGCCCCCCGCAGCCAATCAGCGCCCGCTCCGCGCAGCCGGGGGCGGGGCCTGTGGCGGAGAGGCGGGGCCTGTGCGGAGGGGGCGGG
>WEKY01021085.1:629685-644910 GCA_013390045.1 Picathartes gymnocephalus | reverse complement strand
GGGGGGGGCGGGGCCGGCGGGGAAGGGGCGGGGCCGGGGCCGGGCAGTGTCCGGCGGTGCCTTTGGGGACAGACGGACAAGAGCCCAAGGCCGCGGGCGGGCTCCGCGCTCGGGGCTCAGGGACCTTCTCCCGCTCCATGGGAGGCGTTGGAGAGCCCCCACTTGGAGCGCACAGCCCTAGACCTGTCCCTCCTGCCGCTGGGAATGGAGGCTTAGCCAAGGGACACTTCCCTGGCTCCGGCGGACACCGGCACATCACCGTCACCATCCCGCGCCAACGTGAGTTATTGAGCAGCGGCTGTCACCCCGCCATGGCGAGCTCTGCTCCCACAGGGCGCTGTAACACATCCCTGGGGCCTCTCCCAATGGGGCCTCCCCAGGGACACATGTGGGCATGGAAGGAGCCAGCCCGACTCGGCAGTGCTGCAGCGTGCCCAGCCCGGCAGGCCGCTGGCACAAGGGTGACAGTGCCAAAGGCACAGGGCAAAGGGCTCGGTGTGGCTACGGCTTCCATGAGGATCCGCGTGCGGCTCGGCTGCGGGAAAACCCCGAGACAGCCCAGCCTGCAGCAGCAGCGGGAAACTGATGTGTTGGTACCCGACAGCCAAGGGCTGAGCGAGAAAACTCACTGAAATGGAGCTGAAATTACAGCGGGTGCCTCGAGCATCACCCTTTTTGATGCTCACCGTGTCACCAGCCCGGGAACAATGGCACCAACATAGCCACGACGTGCTGGGCCATCCCGCTCTGCTTAGAGCGCCAAGCAGGGGGTGGCCCCCGAGGTGGCACATGGCAGTTCCTGGCAGGGGAGGGAGGATGCTCACCCAGTCAAGAGCACGGCCACCCTCAGCTCACCTCTGCCCGTGCCAAGCCTTCGTTTCCACACTGGAAGGCAAGTTGGGAAGAGGCTTTTCCCACCTGAAAAAAATCTGAAACCCTGCACCGTCAGAAAATGTGCAGGTGGGACAAGTCAGCAGCTGGAAAAAAAATGTTTAAAAATAAAAGCAATAAAACCATGAGAAATGTATTAAGCCTGATGTTTCCTTAAGGAAAAAAAGGAAGTTTTTCTATGAGATGCTGGGGTTTGACCCCCCAAAACTTCATTTTTACCAGCAAATCCCCGTCCCCCTCACATGGCACCTCTGTGCAGAGACCAGTGTGCACTCATTGCAGGAGTGAGCTCACCCTGCAGTTCAGCGACCGCCAAAACCTGCTTCCCACCACAGGGAGGTGAATCCCAACCCCTCCCAACCCATCCCATCCCCTAAATCACCCTGCAGCTCTTAAGTGCATTAAGCACCGCCAGACCCCCGGCGCCCCCGGCCACCTGCGCTCCGCAGCCCCTCGGGGCAGGGGCCACCGTGTCCCCCCCAGTCCCCCGCCGGCCGGAGCGTGGCTCCCAACACTCAGAAAGGCAGGTCCCTAAGGCGGATTTACGGGAGAAGTTTAGCCGGACGCGCGGACAGACGGACACTGCCCCATCGCCTCCCTGTCCCGCTGCTTTGCATTTCCAACCTATTTCCCTAATTATTCCACCGCTGCTGGGAGTCATCGCGGTCTCCCAGCTCGCCGGCACGCTCTGATTTATCTCTCAGCCGGGATAACAGCTCCCCCCACCCCCTTCTCCTCGGGGAATTCAATTTTCATTCATTTTTCTTCTTTGCCAGATTGATCCAGCCCCCTCTGCCCTGCTCTGGATCACTCATGGAAGTGGTGAGCGGGCAAAGGGAGCCACACAGCACCGAGCCTTCACCTTGGGGAAGCATTGTGCTGCCGGGGGGCTGGAGGGGGGACCAAGAAAGCCACCACCAAAAAAAACCACCCCGCCAGCCTCTTCCCCGTGCTCGCTCACACATCTCGCCAGTAGAGCCTTCATCCCTTCCTCTCCTGGTAGCATTGTTTTGTTCCCCTCCACCCTTCCTGCTGCCCATCTGTCCCTTACGTTGGTGGGGGATTTTTGGTCTCTTCAGGGTTTTTTAGATCACTTCGGGATTTTTGGTCTCTTTTGAGTTTGCTTTTCCCATCTCACAGGAGGGAGAGGGTGGTTGAGATGGGTATGAGCTGCTTGCCCAGCAAACCCCCTCTGTGCCACCCAAAACGCTGCTGGGTCCTGGCGCTGCCCAGGGAGGGGGGTTATAAGTGGTGGGTGTGGAGTGCCCCCCTCCAGGCTTTATCCCCCTCCCAGAGCTAAATCAGAGCTAAGAGTCGGTGGTGACCAGCCTGCAGAAGGGTGAATGTGGATTTTCATCAGGCTGTATTTCTGGGGGAGTTCTGGGGGACTCTGGCCCCGCACGGGTGCCCTGCTCCTTCCTTGGCATTGCCTGAAGCCCTCTGGCCCTGCAGCCAAATGAAGACATGAGCAGCCTGAGGTGATGATGCAAAACCCACAGACGAGCAGGGACAGTGCTCCCACACCTTTCCTGCTGGGATTAATCATTAATAAAATGCAGGTAAATCCCAGAGCCTGTGAGGAAACACAGACCCAGCCTCCCCTGTGTGCCCCAGCCCTGGGCACATTGGAATTAGGGCTGGCTTGGACCCTGTGTCACCGAGGGGGACTTCAGTGCTTTGTTCCCTGGTGCAACAAGGGGATTTCAAGGCAGAATTGGAGGAAATACAAAGGAACATAAGGAAATATAAGGAAAACCAACTCCCGATTCATGCCTGGGGGGTGCGAGTGCAGCTCTGTCCCAGTCAGCAAACCCCAAACGGGTTTGGAGGTGCCAGGGAGCCGAGGTTTGTGCCACCCATGCAGCGAGTTTGCCAGGTGTCAGCCCAGCTCCCAGAGTCCCCTCGTGTGACAAAACCAGCTCCCCCAGACCAAGGAGGGGACATCCTTGCAGGTCCAAAGCTGCCACAGCCACCTTTTGGCATGAAGGCACCTCCCCTCTGGGCAGCCTCGGCCGTAGCACCCTGAGCCCCAGCGCTCCCCACCTCTGAATTATCCCAGTAATTCTCCTCTCCCACACACATCCCTGCTGCCAGGACTGGCCTGGAGCGAGGACAAGCACAGCGAGACCCGGGTACTCACCAGCAGCCGGGGAAAGCCTCTCCCCTCACAGGCAGGGGCGTTGCTAATTGTAATTGAACAATTAATCGGCGCTCAGCGAACCCCCGGTGATTTTATGGCTGGAGCGCGGGTGGAGAGGGGATGCCGGTGGAGAAGGGCTCTTCCCTGTGCCGAGGAGGGAAAGGGAAGAGGGGCAAGGCTGGAAGGAGCGAGCGCTGAAGGGGTGGGAAGGTGGCTGGGTGTGCAGGGGGCTGGCCACCGGCCTCTCGGAAAATTAAATTGCACTTGAGGGTAAATTGTATTAGGGAATAGCGGCGGCCTCGCGCCAGCCTGCGGCCATTTGGGTAATTAGCCCCAGGGACCCCCAGGCTGGTGGCAGTGCCGGGAAGGGATGACCCCATCAGGGAGGGCACCTGGGGGCCCCGCAGGACAGCGTGTCCCACCTGAGAGCATGGCCACAGCAGTCTGATGCTCCCGCTGAGCAGGGCTGAGGGGGGCCCTGTCCCCAAGCCATCCTGAGAGGGGAATGCGGGTAGGGGACACTCCGAGCCCTGCAGCAGCCTGGCCCCTTTGTCCCCTGCACTGGGGCTCCCCAGGTGCTGGAGGGGGACACCGCGGTGCCACGGCCCGGGAAAGACGGGGCCGGGAGGATTGGGACTGCACCAAACAGGATTACGGAAAGTCTATTTACGAGACTCTCTTTTTCCTGCGTGCACAGCAGCTTTAGGCCGCGGGTCTGTCGGGGATGCTAATCTGGGCATCCCGCTAACCCCCTTCCGGCAGCGCCCACCTCCCCAGCCCCAATCGCCCTCTCCCTCCACCTGCTGCACCCCCTGCCCACCCCACCGAGATATTTTGGGGCTGAGGTAACCACGGGCAGCCCAAATCGCAATCCCTCCGTCCCACAGAGGGGAGCAGCTGGCGGGGAAGGGGGTGCACGGGGGGTTATTGATGTTGGGGGTGAACCCCGCAGGGAAATCAAGGAGAAGGGAGGCAGCAGGGCTGCAGCGATGAGACCTTCCCCATCCATCCATCAGCCGGCGGTGGGCAGGGCCAGCACCCGGCTCGAACCCAGCCCCGCTCCCTTGCTGGGACGAGGCCACTGAGCACCCGCTTAAGGGACATGGCCAAGGCCGAGCGGGCCAGAGGCGGCAGGACAGGGATGCCAGCCCCACAACAACGCCTGGAGGCGTGAGCACGCACAAACATTAAAGGAAAGATGGAGAGGAAATTTATTTCACGGGCAGGTGAGGGAGGAAGGGCTGGAGGAGCCAGGGCAGCAGCGGAGCTGGGTGCCCTCCTCCCCATCCCGCCAGCCTTCTCCTCCCACCTGGGCAAAGTGAAGATATCAAGAAAAAGGCTCCAAATCGGATTGACACCCCCCTCCCCCTTAATAAAGTTTATTATCGGCCGGGCCCTAATCCTTTTAAATCCCCCACGCTGGGGGATGGGCCAGGATTAGGGGAGGGCAGAGTAATCCCAATGAATTTGTTACAGGGGGATTTAGACAGCGCTGGGAGAGCAGATGGCCCCGGCCCTGGCTCTGGAAAACAACCATTTTCCTTAATGATTCCTAACAAGGATAAAAGGGCAGAGAGAATCGGGGACAGGCGCAGGGGGCCCACACCCACGGAAGTGCTGGTCCACAGGGATGCTGCCGTGTGTCTCCCTGCCCTGGACCATGGGCACGGTCAGCACTGAACTGCGGCTCCACAGCCCGTGCCAACTTTTTTTCCAGCAGCTTCATGGCCCCCACATATTTCCTCTGCCTCCCCCTGCTTGAGGAGAAACCAGGAGCCGTCCCAGCCCTGGGGATGCACCAGCTGTACAGGGGAGCACAGCTGGCCAGAGGTGCAAAAGGCAGGAGAAGATACACAATAGTAATTAAAAATATTGAAAGGATTTTTAAATCAAGTGCTCTTTCCGGGGCGAGGTGGAGGCAGGAGCAGGGACATCAGGAATGGGGCGTGGTAGTCCAGCATGCCCACGTGGCAGGGAGCAGCCGACACAGCAGGGCAGGCATCGGCAAAAATAATTTATTCCACTAAGACAAGCAGAAAACGAACAACAGCGTGGGGAGGGGGCGAGGAAAGGTGGGGAGGCCCTGGGCCACATCTCAAAGAAGGGGGACACAAAATTCATCTGAACCCATAACTGCTGCCCCCCCCCACAGCAGTGTCCGCTTTTTGGGGGGGCTCAACCTCCACCCTCCTGGCCCCACTAGTGGTTGGACCCCAAAGGGCTGCTCTCCAGCACAGGACTGGGCTTCCCAGTTTGAAACCAGCCCAGTGCCAGGGAGCTTCCGAGGGCAGCCGGGTGCCAAAACACAAACCACCGTTCATGTCCCAGCTCCCACACGCCCAAAAACATGGCACTATGACCTGGGAGGGGGCGGGGGGATGCTCTGACACCTCCTTCCTCCCAAAAAGAGCCCTCCACCCCCTACCCTGGGCGAGGCAACTGCCTTGAGCAGGGCAGCTCCTGAGGGGGATGTGCCAGACCCCCGCCCCGCTGTGGGACAAAACGCTGTCCCAGGGGTGTCCTGACTCAGCAGCCCACCCACTCCGGCACCCCCAACCCCTCTCAGGCCATGGGGAAGCCAGGGCGGCCTTTCCGGGCGCGGGTGCGGAGGCGGAAGAAGGTGTACATGGCCAGGAGGCACATGGAGGAGAGGAAGTAGAGGGCCACGCAGAGGCTGATGTCCAGGCGGGAGAAGCCCAACCCAAGCACCCGCAGCCAGGGGCTTCTCCGCAGGCCTTCCCCAACATCCTCCTCCTCCTCTTCCTCCCGGAGCAGGACGCCGGGGGCGTGCCGGCGCTCCCTGCCCGCCGCGGCACCGCGGGGCAGGGCCATGGTGTCCCGCTTGCTGATGCGCCGGCGCCGGCCGGCGGCCGCTCGCAGCGCCTGGCTCTTGAAGTGCTGCTCGCTGAAGGAATCCAGGTCCACGATGTCCTCGCCCCCCTCCCGCAGCTTGGGGTTCAGCCGCACGATGCTAGGGCGCCGCGGCTCGGGGGAGCCCGGGCGCCCCGGGGCTCTCGCCTCTCCCTCGGTCTCCTTTTCCTCCTCTGCTCCTCTCCCCCTGTCCTCTCGCGGGCGCTCCGTGCCCATCCTGTCGCCGATCCCCTCCCTGGCCACGGGGATGGGGTCGGGCTCGGCATAGTCCATGTAGATGTTGGCCGGGGAGAAGTGGGCTTTGAGGAACGTGACCACGGCCGGCTCCTCCCAGGCATGGACACCCCGCTCCTCCTTGTGGCACTGGGGACACAAGTCTGGCGGAGGCCACTGCAGCTTGGGGAACTTGGGGTCCTCCGTGTCACCTCCTGCAGGGACCAGGGCAGGTTAGAGGGGACACGTGATGCACCCTCCCCCTGTATAAACACCCCGGAGAATCCAGCAGCTGGGGATGGGGACATTTGGAGGAGCCACCTCGGGAGGAGGGGTCCTCCGAGGGCAAACAGCCACTTTGGAAAGCTCCCTGTAAAGAGGCTTTGGGAAGCTCCCTGTAAGGAGCATGTAAGATCCAACTGCATCTCCGGGGCAGTCTGAAGCTGCCTGACCAGCTGCTCTCCCCTGGGATGGGGGATGATGACGACAGGATGCACCCTGCAGCCACGTGCCAGATCCAGCCAGGAGGAGGGATGTTCCTCCACCTCACCTCCCATTTTCCCTCCGACTGCCCTGGTGGCAGCCCCCCTTACCCGCCAGGCGAGCGTTGACCTCGTTGTGGTGGGACCAGAGCCAGAGGACGGCCTCCTCCCTGCTCGCCACCCTATCCATGGATTTGGCCGCCATGGCCTCGAAGTGCTCGGCGCACTCCTGGCAGCCAAAGAAGTGCCGGACGTAGCAGCGCATGGTGCTCAGCACCTCCAGGGGTAACTCTGGAGGAGGTAGAGCACGGGGGTGAGTCTGGACCCCCCAGTGCCACCACCACAGTCCCACAGCTGAGGTAGCAACCCCACAGGCCAAGTCTCTGTCTCTTGTCACCCATGGAAACTTCCCCACCTTCTTCATCTCATCCAGGGGCAATAAGCCTTTGTCCACATGCAGCATCCCTACCCGTGCCAGAGCTCAGCTGGACACTCCCTCCCTGAGCCCCTGATGCCCCCAGGGACACCAGTACCTTTGTCAGGGCCGTTCTGGGCAGCCTGGACAGTCAGCAGGTGGAAGATGGTCCAGAGCCCACAGGGGTAGCCACGGAAGTGGCGTTCACTGCCCTGGCAGCCCACCCAGGTCACGTTGGTGGGGAGCACGGAGGGGTGGGAGGCCTGGTGGACAGATGGACACAGTGTGATGAAGCTGGCAGGCAGTGCCAGCTCGGGGGCAAGGGGCAGGGGTAAAGAGAGCAGAGGCTGGGGGTCCCCGTGGGCATCTTACATCTCTGTTATTCTTCATGGCCTCCTTCAAAACGGCGCGGGGCAGCTCGGGCTCTGTCCAGTTCTTCAGCCAGGCATCCAGGGTCTGCAGGTAGGTCTGCACACAGGGGCGCCCTGGGAAGTACTGCAGAGGGAGGAGAAAACACAGATTCCATGGTGGGAGGAACAGGGCAGCCCACAGGCACCCCTGGCTCACCAGCATAGGCACGGGGCAGCACCAGCACCCTCTATGCTGGAGAGCAGCATGGTCCTGGCAAGGTTTTGGTGCCTATCTCCGAGGGGCTGGGGGCTGCAGCTTGTCCCCACCCCCTGCGGGTGGCAAGTCTGCTGTGTGCATGTTCAGGCTCCAAACCCCAGCTCCAACTGAGGGAGGCAAAAAGCCACTCTGTCCATAAGTCTGGCAAAGCCGATTAGCAGCTGCACTTTAAAACCACTCCTGGGAGAGAAGCAGCCTGGCAGCCCATGCCACCAGCACAGACAGACAGAGGGACCGACCTGTGAGGAGAAGGAGACACCGGCACACAGGAGAAGTGATGGAGAAGCAAAAGGAAGGAGGAGCTTGCTAGGTCTGAGCTGTTCTTCCTCCCAGGCCCATGGGGAATCACATGGAAAGACCCAAATTTGCAGGGAAATTATCTGTGACTCAACAGTTCTGCTGCAAACTGTCCTTGGACAGCAGGCTTTGCTCTGATTCCCTGGCCTGCAGGGACCAGTTTTTTCCACATTAGGACTTTTCCCCCTCTCCTTGCCTTTAATACCTCTGGGGAATGCAAGAGTTAAGGCTGGGACCTGCTGGCTGAGCCCTGGGCTGGCAATCCTGGGGATGCTGCTCCGTCCTGTGGATGAGCAGGGCAATGGCAGCGCTGGCTCACCGTCCCCGTGGAAGCACAGACACCCACCACCCACTGCTACAGCTCACCGAGGGGAAGGTTTGCAGGAAGAATTAAAAATGAATCAAATAAAACCATTGCTCCTCCCCACCACCCCAGCACACTCGTACCCATGGGCAGGGAGCCAGTGCCACAGGGATTTATTTCCCTATCTCTGTAGTTCACATTAAAGGGAGAAAGAGCAAGGGCAATGCTTGGGGGCAAGCAGAGGAGCCACATGAAGGTCTGAGGATTTCAGGCACGTGTCTGGAGCTCTTTCCTGGGGGAGAGCACATCGGGGTGGGAGCAGGGGGTGTCTTGCACATCAGTGAGGGTTGTGCAAGGCCCAGTAGGAATGTGAGACCCTGGGTGACAAAGGAGGGAGCAAAGAAGTAGGGCATGGCCCCAGTCTGCCCAGGAGCCTGGGCTGTGGCAGAGATTGGGATGGAGACATGTCCTGCAGGCCCAGTGGAAGAAATAGCCAAAAGCAGCAGGACTCCATCACAGCAGGAAATTAAACTGCCCTGCTTGTGCTGGCTCAAAGCTCTCACTGACTTCAGCTGTGCCAGGCCCAACATAGAAGGAAGAAAGGAGACCTTAAATTAGGCTTGTCTGGAGTCTGACTCAGAGTGGGAGTTCCTTTCCTGGACTATTATCAAAGGAGCCTGCAGAGATTGGCTCACTGAGCCGAGCACGCAGATCAGAGCGACAAACCCCTCTGACCATCCCTGACACCCCAGCAGGCAACAGCCTCTCTTCTGAAAGACCTGCCTCAACACCTCCTTCAAGTGCTGATCCTGCTGCCACCAAAGCTGGCACACACATCTTGTTTGAAACACTCCAGCACCCCCCACTCTTAGCTCCCACTGGGACTCTGGGCTGAGTTTGGAGATCCACAGGGATGGAGACTGCCTGACAGCAGCCATGGGACATAGGCCCTGCACCCGAGACTGCCACGCTTCACTACCCCTAAGTACTGGGACACGGTGGCCCACACTGTGTGTTTGCATTTCATTAACAAACAGAGGCACAGGCAGTTCCTCTCCTGACACCCAGAGCTCCTCACCTTCACCAGTGTGGCCACGTAGCACCTGAAGGCAGCCAGCTGTGCTCCTGACAGCGCCGAGGCACGGGCAGCCTCCACCCGCAGCGAGTAGTGCAGCGCAGACTCCAGGTCAGCCATGTACAGCTTGGAGCTGGGGAGGGCAGCACAAAGAGGCTCCATCAGCCCCTCAATCCACACCCCAGGGGTTTTCCCAGGGCAAGGCATGGCCCCAGCCCTTGGCCCAGCCCCAGTTTGCCCAGCAGGGTGAGGGGGTCTGACCGGTCGGCTCGCAGGGGATGGGACACGCGGTCGGTCTCGTTGGAGGTGCTGGCCGTGGTGTTCAGCTTGTAGGAGCCGCGGGTGATGCCCGTCAGCGTGCGCAGGTAGTAGGTGTAGAAGGAGCGTGCCTCTATGTGCCTGCCAGGAAGGAGAAGCCCTAAGTCCCTCTTGCCTCCCAAACCTCACCCCAAGGAAGGAAGCAAAGGAGATGAAGGCTTAACTAGGTGGGTAATTCAGCCCTAGGGAGGGAGTGCAGGGTGGTCCATACTCTCCACCTGCCCCAGCAGTGGGTATTCTTATACACATCCTGGAGCAGAGCTGAGCCCCAGGCAACCATATCACACCACCTGCAGGCAGGTGTGGGAAGAGAATGGCTCAGTCACAGAAATTTTCCCATCTTCCAGCTCCACACAGGGCTGGCAGTGCCCACCATCAACCTCCCACCAGCATCCCCTTCTAAGCCACTGTCTCCTTCCTAATGCACCTTTCCACAACAGGGCACATGGCTGGCACACCTCACCAGCATCCCCAGAGCCACCCCACCATGTCCCACACTCACACAGGCAGGCGGGAGAAGGAGCCATTGCGGAGCAGCAGATATCCAGAGGGGAAGGAGGTGACGCCAAACTTCTCCACGAGCTCCTCCTCGGTGCTCAGCACCCTCCTCACCGCAATGTTCTCGTACTGCAGCATGTCCAGGGCCACCTGCAAGCCCCAGGGTCAGATGGGGGGGCAGAGGGATTCCCCAGCCCCACCAGGGAGGCAGCAGAGCTGTTCAGTGCCCTGTGTAACATTTGGCAGTGGCCAAGCTGTGTGCAAGCTGGGCAGGGAGGCTGCCTGGAGAGAGCTGCCCTCCCAAAAGCACCCAGGAGTTATCAGGCACCAGGGACACAGGCTCTAAGAGAAATGGGGGATAAACGCAGCTGTACCCACCTCTCTGCCCACAAAGGAGTTGCTCTTCTCGAAGATGAGTGCCAAGTACAGGTCCTTGTTCCTCTGGAAGAAGGTGTGGACCTCCTCGGCGCTGCAAGAGACAGGAGGACAGCAGCAGGTGCCTCGGCATCAGCAGGGTGCTCTGCCCTCCCACTCACAAGGAGCTTGACCCTCTCCTGCTGGGATCTGGCAGGGAATGCTGGTGCAGGTTCAGCCACACTGAGCAGGCAATTCCTCCTGCTGAAGTTTCCAGCCCACTTTTCTGCTCTGGTTCACAGGCTTTGAGAAAACCCGCTGGGCTTGGCCAAGGAGGTAGAAAACAAAGCACAGGCAGGGCAGGGCAGGAGGGAGCTGCACTCTCGCCCAGGGGAAAAAACAGCCATGAACTTGAACCAGGGCTGGGGGTTTTTTTGGCTAAGACACAGAGGCAGCAGAGTACCTGAGGCATGTGCCTGGCTCGACCATTGCTTTGGGAAATCCAAAGGCTCCTTCTCAGGACAATGCAGCAACTGCTTGCATCCAGCAAGTACAACTCAGATACCAAGAAAATTGTACAGAATCAAGAAAACCCTTTTTCTTGGACAGGAAAAAGCTTCTAATGCAGCCTCACTCAGCACGGCATGACACTGCCACGTCCCAAAGAATTTGGGGCACAGGAATTGCTTGCTCTAAGTCAGGCTGACAAGCAGGTTCATTAGGAGATGCAACAATATGGCCCATCTCATCTGGACCATGGAAATGGCTCTACCCTGGCCAGGTCACCTGTGTCTTCCTGGGACGTGGGTGATGCAGTAGCTGCTCCTTGCTCATTTTGGGTTCAGGAATTCCCCAGAAACCTGCTCCCCATGGGACAGAGGCCATCCCAGCCTCCTGCTGCCCCTACCTTGCTGGCTCCAGCGGAGGACAGGCGGGTGGCCAGGCATCCTGGCTCTGCTCAAGGTTGGTGATGATGGCATGGCGCAGGTCCTCGACAGTGGCACTGGGATCTGCAGGAGGACAGGACACCAAGGGGTCAGTCCTGGGGAAGCCAATCCCAGGGGCTGAGCCAAGGGAAGCTGCTTGGAGCTGTCCCTGCCAGAGCTCCCTGATATTGCAGTATATGGGAGGTGTGGGCAGCCGGGCCATTCGCATCCAGGGTAAAAAACCCCATAGCTCTGAATACTCACTGGTAAGCCTTATCCCATCCTCTGGCTTCTTGCTAAAAGCTCTGAAGAACTGAAAGGGTAAAAAACACAAGGGGAAACTGGAGTGAGTGTTTGGAGTGGGAGAGTAGGCAGTGCAACCCAGTAGGCTGAGGCTCCTTGTAGACCAGCTCTGCCTCAGTTTCCCCACAACACTGCAGCATGCCAACTGACATCAGCCAGCACAGAGGGAGCTCCCAGCCACGGCCCCATCTTTTGGGGCATCCCTGGAGGGGAGGGATGCAGGCATGGGCTGGGAGCCACGTCCAGCCAAGGGCTGAGCACTGGCAGGCAGTGGAGCAGATGCCTCCAGGAGTCCCAGGGAGGCAGCTGGAACCTTCCCAGTCCTGCAAACCAGTCACCCTGATCCAGAGCTCTGACAAAGCAGGGAAAAGGGGGTTTTCCCACTCCTGGCCTCCCACAGTGGCTCCAGTACCCAGGGCAGAGCCAGAGCAGCAACACCAGGTTGCATCAGCCAGGTGTTTGCTTTGCAGGCTGGGCTGGGAGCTGGGGCTGTTTGCAAAAGGTGCTTGGCAGGGACACATCAGCACACCTCCCTGCCCCAGGAGATGTTTCCAGGGCAGTGGACGCTCAGTGAGACCCCAGGGCAGGGCTGGGGCCAAGCCAACCTGCCTGGAAAACCCCAAATCTGACCCTACCTGGAGCTGAGCCTTGTAAGCTGGGACTGAGGGCACATCTGACAAAAGCCTTATCCCTACCCATTCCATCTCAAGGCAATCCTGGTTTTACCTGCTGTCTGTAGCAGCCCCTGGAGTGCTTTGGTTTCACTGCTTGTGTTGGAGCCAGGCTCTGTTTGCAGCGGGAAGCTCTGCAGAACTGTGTTGACACAGCTAAAGGGCTGGGCACAGGCCCAGGAGGAGGGATGGCTCCTCGCCAGCCACCACAGGAGGCTCCCAGGAGTTGCAACCTCCCACAGCATCCCCATGTCCTCCTCCAAAACCTGTGCCTGAAACCTCTCTCTGCCCTCAAACAGCCTTTCCTAAGTGTTTCCAACTCAGGATTCAGACTCTCTCTCATCCTAGCAGAGGCCCAGCCTATGTGTTTCACCACAAAACAGCATTTTGGTTTTCCCTCTCCTTGTTGCTCCATCACCGAGCAGTTGCACTGGCTGCAGCCAGGAAACAGCATTGTTTTGGGGAAGGGTGAAACAGCTCCAGCCTGTGAAGCCCCAGGGGGAGTATTTTGGTGCAACAGCCCTGTCAATCTGATTGAGCAAGAGAGGGACAGGCCAAAAGGCAAAGCACAGTGAAACCCAGCAAGTGCCCAGCACACACAGTCTCACCTTCATGGTGGGGAAGCCGGTTATCCCGAAATCAGAGCACACTTGCTGGTTGTCCTCGTCAGCACAGTCGATGGCTGCCAGGATCACTGCAGGCCTCCACTCTGCAGGGACAGAGGAGGAGGTCAGCACAGCTCAGCTCCCCCACAGCCCCAAAAACCACCCTCCTCCCTACAAGTGCTTGCAGCGACAGGAGGCATCTCCTGCTGTGCCAGTGGCAGAGATCCTCCTGTGCCAAAATCACTGCAGGACAGCGACCGATGGTTTCCAAGCCCAAACACCCAGGGCTGTGGTCTGTCCTGGTGTGTGGTGCCCTACTTTCCAGGCAGCAGGAACACAGGGAAAGCCGTGCGAGGCGGGAGTCGGCTCTGCACGCCCTGCTCTGCCACTGCCGGAGCACAGGCAGCTCTGCCCAACGCTGCCTGCCTGGCTGGTTCTGCCTGTCCAGCCTCTGCCCCAGCTCCCGGGAAGAGGACACCAGGAGAAGGGGAGGGATGGCTAACCACAGCTCAGGGAGAGCGAGGAACACGGGCTCCAACTTGTCTCACCCCAGACCAAGGGCACAGCTGATAACCAGGAGGGACCAACCCAAAACCAGCAGCCAGGCTGGGGCACTACATCAGAGCCTACCCAGGTTCTGAGCACCCACTCCTCATTTGTGACTCCCCAGTGAAGACCAGCAGGTCCTTGGGGTGAAACAGACGAACCAAAGGGGGCATGGAGGCATTTTAAGCAGCAGGCTCTGAAAACCAGCAGGAAAATAGACAATAAAGCTCTGAAATGGCTTATTTTTAGTGTAAAGGACACAAGCTGGAGAATGCCCAGCCTCTATCCTTAGAGTGGGACAGGGAAGGACGTGGCACTGGCACGCAGATGGAGTCCATGCTGCTCTAGGCAGGAGCACGCTGGAGGCAGGGACAAACCGTCCCGAGTCTCAGGTGACTGGACAGGTGAGCTGCTTCCCACTGCCCTGGCACTCGTGGCACAGGAAGGAGGGCTGGTGAGAGCCCTGCTGCAGGGAGCCAGGCACATTCCTGGACTCATCTGCACGTGGTGCCCGCGGGTCACCCTAGCACCCGCCCCATCCAGCCCACTCCCACGAAAATCCACCCGTGGGAATGGCAGCGAGGATGCTGAGCAGCACGTGGGCAGCTTCCCTGCCCTGCCTCCATGGGCACACCATCCACGGTCCGGCCTCCGGAGCAGGGAGCCCTGGGGGAACCCTCTTTTGGAGAGGGGCCAGGAGAGCCGGCATTCCCCCGCGGGGCCCGGGCACGCACCCCATTCCTCACATCCTGCCCGTCGGGGAGCTCTGACGGCATCCCCAGGGAGGGACGGCATGCCCTCGGAGGGACGGGATGCCCGGCCGGCCCCCTGACTCATGCAGCTGCCACCGCGCTGTATCAATTAGCGCAATAACAGGGAACAGCCGCGCACCCCGGGATGCCGGGGGAGGCAGGATGAGTCCCGGCAGGGGAGGGGCCCAGCAGCGGGGTGTGCGGGTGCCCAGGCAGGGCTGGCACCGGCCAGGCCAGGCATCAAGGTCAAAGCCGGGAACAAACCAGCTGGGATCAGTGCCCAGCAACCTGACATCCCTACCCCTGCAGGCACCGGGAGGAGCGGGGCTGAGGGAAAGTCTGGGCGGCAGCGGGAGCCCCCATGCCTAGAGCAGGCTCAGCCTGGGCTTCTCCCTGCCAAAGGGGATCCAGGGATCCTGCTAAGCCAGCCCTGGATATCGCGGGGGGAAAACCTGAACATCGGGACGGAGCTGGGCCTTCCCACCAGGCTGACGTTCCAGGGAGGCTGGAGCTGGGCCGCAGGGGGGTTTTGGGGAGCTGACGGAGGGTGGGGTAGAACGGATTGAGGGGTGGAGGTGGGAAGGGCATAGAGAGGATGCAGGGATGCTCACGGGGACGAGGATGCGGGGCCCGGGATGCAGGGAGCATTTAAGAGCGAGGGCGGGGAGGAGGAGGACAACGGGGTAAGGACGCAGGAGGGATTGCAGGATGCTCCCGGTCTCGGGGGAAGCAGGACCGACCTCCCTGCGCAGGGGCACAGGGAAGAGGATCGCGGGGTGCTGACAGGTGAACAGATCGAGATGTAGGGGGAATTTAAGGGTGCAGGGGCAGAGACACTGGGCGCTGACGGAAGAGGACAGAGACAGGGGTAACAAGGGGTGGGGGGTAACAGGTCAAGGGCACAGGGAGGGATCGGGGCGCCGATGGGGCGGGCAGG
>WEKY01021085.1:569848-629667 GCA_013390045.1 Picathartes gymnocephalus | reverse complement strand
GCAAGGAGTAAGAGAAGGAGGGGCCAGCGGGGCCGGGGACTCACCGCGGATGTCGTGGGCCAGGGCCCGCCATGTGGGCGCGAAGTGGACGCAGTGCCCGCACCAGGAGGCGAAGAACTCGACGGCCCAGGCGCTGGTGGAGCCCAGCAGCCGCCCCTCCGCCCCGGGCCCCAGCAGCTCCAGCGGGTCAGAGGCCGAGTAGAGGCGGCCGGGCCGCACCGCGGGCACCCGGAGCAGCAGGAAAAGCAGCAGGAGCGGCGGGAGAGCCACCGGCCCCCCGCGGNGGCCGGGCGGCGCCGCCCGGAGCCGCCTTTAGCGCCCGGAGCCGCCCGTAGCACCGCCCCCGGGGCGGGACCGGGGCGGGGACAAGGCGGGGAGCCCTCGCAGCGGGAGCGGACACAAACGCTCCCCACAGCCCCGCATCCACCGCCCGGGAGCCCAGAGCAGGCCTCCAGCCCCGCCTCGGCGCTCCCCTATCATGGCGGGGCCCAGTACTCCCCTCTCCCCGCTTTGTTGCGGTGTTACCCTTCAGTGAGGGGACAAATGGCGTAAAATTATATAATTCTGATAAAGTGAGGACTTCACAGGGAGGTGGCAGAGTCATCGTCCCTGGAGTTGTTTAAGGAAAGAGTGGACGTGGCCCTGAGTGCCGTGGTCTGGTTGACAAGGTAGTGTTGGGTCACAGGCTGGACTCGATGATGGCAGAGGTCTTTTCCAACCTAAACGAACCTGTGATTCTGTGATGGCCAAAGCAGCTGATTCAGCCCCAAAACACACATTGCTACCATCACGGGCACCCCGAGGGCAGCACCCTGGTCAGATGCTCTGACATCAGCCAGCATCACTGGGCACCACCTGGACACCCTGTGGAATGGGGACCCTGGAGACATCCCTGCCCTCTCCCCAACCCTGCCAGGGATGCCTAGCAAGAATGTCCAGTGACACCCACAAAATCCAGCTCTACATCTAAAAAAAGCAGCCTTCCATCCCCAGCGGCCCCTTCAATGGAATGTCTTCTTCAAACTGAGAGTTAGATGAGGTATTAGAAAAAAAATCTTCCCTGTGAGGGTAGCAAGGCCCTGGCACAGGTTGCCCCAAGAAGCTGTGGATGTCCCATCCCTGGAAACGGATGGGACTTGCAGCAATCCGGTCTAGCGGAAGGGCTGGCAGGATGACAGAACTAGATGTTCTTCTCTAAGGTCCTTTCCAACCCAGACCATTCCAGGGTTCTGTGATTCCATCCTGCCGGCCAGGCCAAGCCGTGCCTTTGCTCACGCACACACCCACGTCACCGGCTCCCAGACGGAAGAAGGTGCCCGTTGCTCAGTGCCCCGGGGCAGAGCCAGGCACTGCCAGGGTGGACACAGCCCCGAAATCCAGCCCTCCACTCCCTCCCCGGGCCCCGAGGCCAGGGAACCTCTGGCACTGGGGGTGTCCGTGGCTGCTGAGGGCTCGTTGCTGGCTCTGTCCCCAGGAAGGCCATTATCCATGCTGGGCCCCACCTAGGCATTTTAGGCGGACTCGCCATGCTAGAAAAACAAGCCTGCCAAAGCCCAGGCTCGCCGGAGCAGCAGAGGGCAGGGGCTCCACACGGGGCACGGCCTCAGGAAACGACCGGGCTCCCTGACACAGCCTGGCCTGGGGGGGCAGAGCATGGTGAACACAACCCACGGGATTGCTCCCACCCATCTTCTGTGGGTCCAGGCTGATGGGAATGCGGCCGAAGATGGTCTGTTCCAAGCCCTGCCAGCTGTAATTAAGTCCTTAAGGGATTATCACGCCTCGTTGTCTAACCAGGAGAGTGAGAGGCACAGCCCAGCCTGTGCAGGGCTGCTCTGAAAGGTGGTCCCTCACTACTGACAGACACCTTGCCAGGACTTGTCCTCATCCAGCCGGTGATTAAAACACAAAAATCCCCATGTTCAGGGAGATCACTACCGTTATCTCACCCTGGGTTAAAGCCTGATTTTAAGGGCTCATCAGCTTGATCAGGAGAGGTACTCAGCGCTAGCATAATTACCAGCATCCTTCCCATCCAGCTCAGCCCTTCCTTCCAGGCAGTCCAAATTCCTGGAATCCTTCTTTAGATGCAAATGCAGCAGCTAACACCAAGGCAGAGGGGCAAGAGCCCACACCCCTGGGACTCCGGCTCCTTTGGAGGTGAGCCATGGCATTGCTCATCCCCTGGAGCCCTGGGGTGGGGATGCTCCTGCTTCCTGCTGCCCTGGGAACAGCCGGGGTGCTGAGGACGACCCTACTGCCCAGCTGGCACATCCGATCCCCAAGGCTCCCCAGGTAATAGCCTCTTTCAGCGGCAGGGTGTGGAGTTGTCCAGGCACAGACTTGCCCAAAAATCCTTTTTTTGCTTCGAATGCTGCTGCAAAGCAAGAGGTGAGGCTTTTCTTCCACCTCAGACTGGGAAGAGACATATTTTCATTGCAGAACAGCCTGAGACAGGGCATGGGAAGCCAAAGATGAAGCAGAGGCTTTGAAACAACCCTTTTAAAGTTGGATTTGAAAGCAACTAAGATGAATTAATAGCAATCAAGAAGCAGTGGAAGTCTGGGGAGGTTTTAGAGATGCCCTCCCAGCGCTCTCTGCCTTTTTGTCCTCTCTGACTGCCAATGGATCCTGCAAGTAACAAAACCAGGGGACAGGTGCTGGGTGACTCTGGATGCCTGGCTGCTGAGCCCCAGCCAGCCCTAAAGCTCAGCTTTAGACTCCCATGGCACACTGAGGAACCTGCTTGGTTTTTACAGCCAAAGCCTTCGGCACCTACCTCGGCATCCTTAACTTTGGGGAGAGTTGTGCTTCACTCTGTAGCAAGGCCATGGGCTAAGAATGACTGCTGCGATTCCTGTGCTGCAAAACCTCTGTGCAGCAGCTGAGCAGTGGCTTTAGTTCATTAAGCTCATCAGCTCTGAAATCTCCTTTCCCATACTAACACCCAGCAGGAATCTCCTTGAAGTCAGTGAGGCGTGGGCAACATCAACAGGCTGAGAACCTCAAAGGCGGCCACAGTCTCACCAAAATCATTCAAGCCCTGAAGAACTTGTTTGGTGCACCCAAAATGGATCATTTTCAGACACAAAGCTACTCAGATCACCTCTGTGCTGGGTTAGGGAGGAGACAAGGAAAGAGTGGTTGGATTTTATGTGTTCGGCCCTTGAAGTGATGGAAAAGACTGCATTTCAGAAAATAGAGAAAGGCTTTTATTGTCCATTTTAAAAAGCATGACTCTGTCCATAAAATGTACAAAATGGCCTGGCAAGCAGACCTTCTCACTTCCCTTTAGTTGTGAAGGTTCAGGGCCAGGGAGATCCTGAAATGGACTTTCTTCCTTGAAAATTATAGAACACGTTCCTACCTAATTGTGTGATTCCAGGAACTGACTCCAAGAAAAACATGCAGCCAATGCAAGACTCATGATACAATCACGGCAACCCCGTCACTGGCATTTCGGAGGCCCTTCAGAAAGGTTTGCATCCAGCTACCCTGCAAGCACCTTGGAAATACCAGCTGCAGAGGAGGCTCAACAGTTTTCCTTTCTCCAGACTTCACAAGATGATGAACTCAAGGAAGCCCTCTTTGATCTGCACCGCAGCAGCGCTTAAAGCATGGTCCTTCCGTCAATAAAAGAAAAAGCCTCGTTTCCCTCAGAGAGCGAGTGAAAATTGTGCCACCTCCTACCTCCCTGACGTTCCAGTCCAGGTGGCACTTTTCCCGTGGTGGCACAAGTCACACCTCAGCTGAGATGTGGCTTCAGACAAGATCTTTGGCAGCGTCTGTGCCACAAACCTGCCAGCTTTGCCAAGACAGGGAATAACACCCGGAGTGGATGTGAATCCCAACTGCTTCCTGCACTCTGCATTGGCTGTGCCAGGCTGATACCTGTGAAGGCCAGGATGGCCCCTCGAAGCCCCCACTGGCAGCTGGGAATTGCTGACTCCACGAGAAGGGCTTGGTCGGAAATGGTTGATTTCTACCTTTCAAGCCCAACCAGCCTGTAATAACAAGAGGCACAAAAGCAAATCCGGGGTGCATTCTCAGGATGTGATGAATGTGTTCACGTAGTTTGCGTCTGCAGAGAGAATACAGCGCTACCAACCTCCTGCTATTCACCCTCTGCTGATTCATCCCTGCTCCAAAGGACAGCAGCCATGCTGCCCTTGCTCTTTTCAGAGGAACCCAAGGAGACCAGAGGAACTGGCACTGTCATTGGTATGTCTGGGTAGGAAACGTTTTACCTGCAAATTTCACATCTACTAACAAGTCATAAATGATTACCATGACCCAGGCTGCACAGAGCAGATGTTTTCCAGTCCAGCTCATGTTCCCAGCTTTAAGGAGCAGATCAGAGGAGGCCACACCGCCCAGATTTGCCACATCACTATTTGGCAGGTGGTTTAATTGCAGCGCATGAAACTGAGAATACCACAGGGATGACAACGGAGCACTCCTCTCGCTCTGACAGTAGTCCTGCAACGTAAGCAAGGTCTCACCTCCCAAGGACTGCTGTGCCCCAATCACAGGTTCACTGAGCAGAGCTGGTTCCATCAGTCCAGAGAACAACACAGTCAAACACAGACACTGGACCAGGCTCCTTGCTGAGCTCCTCATGCCAAGCCACGTGAACAGTGGGATCCCCTGCAGCCTGCTTTATTTTGCTGGAATCAAATCAAATCACATCTGCAACACCCCCCAGAAGTGGTGTTAATTCCAGCAAATCCTCCAGCAAATTCTCAGACAAAATCTGAGTTTGAATCAGTCTAGACTTCATGCAAGAGGAAGCCACTGAAAACCCACATCAGGGAGGGAACACAGCCCAAGGGACACAGCAGGTCTTGTACAGGTGGAGCAAAGGGCTGGAAAACTGGGGCCAAGAGAAACATTCAGAGCAGGAACTAACCACCTGCTCCAGGCCATCAGCACACTTGGCAGGCAAAAGAAGGCATTTGTGCTCCAGGAGCCTCCTCTATGCCCCTGAACTTGCCCAGCCATCACCCTCCTGAACAGAGCAACTCTATTCCCCTCCTTTTCCCCGAATTTCTACAGGACCTTACTCAGGAGGAGGCAGGAAGGTGCAGGGCTGGGGCAATGGGTTTTGTTTGCTCCAGTTTCCAGGTCTCACAGGGTGCCTTTCCCTCCCCCACAGGACCGGCATCCCAGAGAGTGCCCTACGCTTTCAAACTCCATTACATCTCATCTGCATTCCTGCCAGGCAATGGCCCATGCTCCGGGCTGGGTGCCAGCAGCTGGGCAGCCCCCCTCCTCTCCTTCCTGCACTCTGAAGAGCTGCTGGTGTCCAGCAGTTCCCCACCAGCTCCTTTTCTTCCGCGGGCTGTGTTAATGAGAGCCCGGACATTGCAGAAGCCCTTGTGCTAGGCAGAGCACAGGACGTCTGGAGCAGAGTCAACATTTCAACTGCTCCAGTGCTCTGCCAGGCATTTTAGCACGTGGGATGGCTGCAGCTGGCACCACATCCCCAGGGAGGCACCTGGGAGTGGGCTGTACCCGGGAAGGGAGGCACCAAACAGTCCCACTGGATCCACAGTGCCATCAGGAAGGCAGCTGCTGGCCATTGCCCAACCCAAGAGTTTCACCAGGTCCACAGGTGAAATGGCTGTCAAAGGCAACCGTGCTCCAAGGGTTCTGGGAAGAGTTGCACAAACGCCACGGGTAGAAAGTCAGTGACAAAGTGAAGCAACGTAGACTTGCAAATGAGGAAATGAGAGCCTTCATCACGCTGATTGCTGGGCATCCTGGGCAAGGACAGCAGGAGCAATGCAGCAGTTTGCTGCGTCACTCGCCGGAGTGCCTTGGCAGCATTCCCACCGCTTGAGCCGTTTTTAAAGGAAGCCTCTTCTTCAGCCAGAGAAGTGCAGATCGATTTTTTTTTTTCAAAATAAAATACACTCTAAGCCCCTTCCAGGGATGGACGCAAGCAGGTGATTGTCCAAAACCACAGGATTCATAGAGTAAAATCACTGTGGGGCGAGGAAAGGCATGACACAGATGCTCTCCTGCTGCTCACTAATGAGGACACAGAGGCTGCAGCACCACTTTGCCTCAGTCCTTTGGACATCCGAGGACCCACTGCTGTGTTTGGCAGGTTCAACTGCCCAGCTGAGAGGGCTGTGATGGCATTCCCAGCACACTCCACTGAGGACCAGTCCTGCTGCACACTGGCACTGCGGGACTGCAGCAGAGCTGCTTCCATAGTGGAGCCTGAATGCAGCAAGTCTTCCTCCAGGATGAGGTACCTCTGCTAAGGAAAAGCAAAGAACAAGTATCTGCAATGGTTTAGTTCACACAGGTCTCCCCCACTTAATGCAAACAGCCCTTCCAGGCAGGTGAGAAGTTGACAGTCACACAGTGTCCTCCAAGCTGCAAAGACCAGTGCTGGGTTTTGTACAGGATCTGCAGTAAATGGAAAGCAAAACCTTTTCTGCTGGGCTGTACATTAATAAAAGGCACCAAAACACAGCAGAGGTGCTGGAGCAGGAGTGGTCACAGGCACTGAGGAGTAAAATAAACACCTGTGCTCCCCAGCTCACACCTTCACGCTGGCACTCCATCACCACGGGCCCACACCTGTGGTTTGGCACTCCCAAGTGCTTGGCCTCCTCTTACAGAGCTCCAGGAGCTTTCATGAGTTAAAGTGATTCGGGCTTTTTTTTGTGCTGGAAAGGAAACGGCAAAGATTTAGAAAAGTTTCACCAATACATAAAGTTTCCAGGGAGCAATGTTTGCCCCTTGGTGAGGAAGGGATCAGTGCTGCTAACAGGAGCTCTGCAGTGCTCTATTGATTTAGGAGCCTCATTGAGGGATACAAAACAAGACTGAAGCTCTGAAGAATTTAATTCCAAAACTGTTGTTTAACATGAAAATGTTTTAAACCACGAGTTTTTAAAACACATTTAAAATAAGTATGTGCAAGGAGTAGTTTTTCTCGCACAGTAACTCCCGCAATGATTGCTCAAAGCTATTTTCTAGTTTTATCAACAGTCAGCTTTAACAATAAGGAAATTCTAATAAGGTTATGATTATAATTAAGGCAACTCTAATGGGATTTTGTAGACTGTGATTGGCATCACAAGTATAGCATCAGACAGAAAGGGGAATGTACAAGGGATAAATCTCCAGGACAACTTCAAAATTAGCAACTGCTTGAGTAATTAGAAAGCTCCATTTTATAAAAACTAGGAAACAAGATTAATTTATAAATCAGTTTATTTACAGATTTTGTTCTCTTAAAGTACATTTCAGTTACCAAAGATATTTACACTGGTGTACACAGGGACCACCCTGGTTATTTTACAGTTCTTAAATACAAAAAAAACCCCCTCCCCAACCCCTCCACATCCTTGGGTCTGTCTACTGTGCAAAGCTGCTGTGGATGTGAACATGAGCTGAAACTGGCCCAAACCCCAAGTTACCAGGTTATTTACACATACACAGTAAACAGGTTTCTTTTCAGCATCTCCACAACACAGTACACAGGGAGACCGAGCCTCCCAAAAGGCGGCTTTGCAAATGTGTATCAAAAGGCTCTGCAAAATCAAGGAAAAAAACCCCTAGTAAATGCAGGTTAATTACAGTATTCCTTTTTAATCTGTATATAATTTTGCATTTAACGTTTAAATTACAACTAAGTTCAATAGTTTGCTTTTCTCCATTTTAGTTGGTTTGTAAACACTTCAGATGCACTAAACACCTTGTAAGATTCATCTGTTTGTCTGCTGAAAAGTACTTCGTTTTCCTAATATTCTGAAGGTAGCAAATAGATATGAAAGTGGGAACTGCACACAGTTCCTCGCAGAATAGTCACTTAAAAGGTCTCTGTCACTGTGCTACTGAAGGTCTTCTGCAGGTACACACTTATTCAAGTATTGCAAAAAGCTAAGGCCACTTTTTCAAGAAAGGAAAAGGAACAAGATGGGATTTTTCAATCACTCATTCCACCTTGTGAGCAACAAGCCTTTTCTGAAAGGCAGAAATGATGATATTCCAGGGCTCAGCTCACATAGCGTCCTGCTGTTAGAGAGGTACTCGCACTCCATGCTCCCACAGGCCTGGGCTTTCCCACCTGGCTCTGAGATCCTTCCAAAGATGGAACAGCACGTCCCCCGTGATGACAGCCACTGCCCCAAACAGCTCACAAGTCTCAGCAAAATGTCCCAGCCTTGAATCTTCTTGTGTGATTGCACTGAGATAACCAGGATGCAGAAATATCTTATTCTTACAAAGGGCAGGGTGGGGAGAGAAGCAGAGAATTCAGCCTGTTTGTGCGACCCCAGACTTCCCTATATCTCCTCACTACCAGCCTGACCCTTGCTTCATTGCAGTAATCATCAGTCCACAAGTACTTAACCCACTCGAGGTTTTGAACATACACTCAACTCAAAGCAACTCAACACACTTGAGGTATTGAGAAGGTAATTCACGTACGTTCAAGTCATTTTAGGGTTGCTCCTAGCAAGGATTGCTACCAAAAAAAAATTCAGTGATGTCTGCAGAGGAACAAAGCCATTATTTAGACACAGCTTCCTTCTGTCCAAACAGCTGTTAAAAACAGTGCTTCTGTGGAGGGTACTACAGCCAGAAGACAACAGGCACACACTCTCCAACAGACCCCGATACCTTGTCAGGCCTGACTGCACAACCTCCTCCCTGCTGCTGGACAGACCAGAAACACCCCATGAGCCCCTCAGAACAGCAAAAAGCCCTGTGGATGCAGGACAACCTTCTCAACACTGGCCACGCTATTTACAGAACAGAACCTGACTTGATGCTCCAGGTCCAAACCGAATCTGCAGGTTTCTGTCCTCTTTCCATAATTGCTACCTATAAAAATAGCAATCCTTGCTATTGAAAGAGATACACCCAGGAAAGGGAATCTGAGGTGGTGACCCAATCAGTGACACCATGCTGGTTAAATCTAGCAGCTTTAGTTTGCTTCTGTCTTAAGCATTCAAGGATTTCCTGGTTCAGCATCATGACATTTTATATGAACAAATGAATCACTTGAGAAAAAACGCTGCGCAATGCTTCACCAAGACTCTCTGACTTCCAGCCAGCCTGAAAAGGCCACTACTGTGGGACAAACATGCATTTGCCCAATGGAGGTGTCCCTGTCCACCACTACCTTCTCCTCGTTCTTCCACTCACAGAGCTCCCATGGATATGGCTCGCCACTAACTCACGCATGAGGTGCTGGCAACACTACATCTGAGAATCTGCATGGACCTCTGGCAAATCCAACATTTCCCAGTGCTGTCCCTGAAGAATTACCAGCTGTGTGTCATTGTGCAAAATGCAAATATTCCAATGATAGCTTTCAAAAAATCCCAAACAACAAACAACCCAACCAAAAACAATAAAAAGGTGGAAAAGAGAAACCAAACTGGAGCAGTAGCAGAGGTATGCACAGCAGGAAGCCCAAGAACCCAGCAGATGAATGAAACACTTGAGATCTCCCTGCCACGCCTGTTGTGGGCTGCAGCATCTTTGGGGCACCTCTGAGGGCTTCAAAGTGTCTGTCTACACTCCAGTGCCTGGAGAATCTGACTTTCCTCTAGGTCTTGTCCACTATTAAGGCATCAATGTTCAACCCCAGATTGTCCCTGCTCCTCCAAGAAAAACACAAGAACAGGAAGAACAGGTCAGGAACCTGCACTCAGCAGAATGACACTGCAGATGAATCCAGCATCAAATCAACCACATAACATGGTGCAGAACTTCTGGGAAAGGAAGGGCATAGAAAGAGCTGGGAATTTTCACATAATTTTTCAGCTCAGCCCCCTCAACTCTCCATTGTCTCTGAACAAGATGCTTCGGTTTTCAAGCTCCACTCCTAAGTCCTGTCTTTGCATCCCACCCTTGGTCACTGAGGTTTGGTTCTTCCTATCTTCACCCCCCTCATATCTGCCTCACGAAGCTGGAGGTTTTGTGTGAAGAATATGGGGCTCTGCAAGTTTCCAAACCAGATGCTCTCTCAAGTTCGTCTGTCTCAAAACACAAGACAGCGCAGCCACCTGCACAGGACACTCTCCTGTAATCCACTTAATAAATTATCTGAAAATAAATAAAAAACCCACAAGCACAAAACATGCAGACAGTCAAGCACCAGACACCGCTTTCTTTGGTGAATACACTCTGTTCACTAAATTGTTCAAGTAACAGCTTCTCTGATTCATTCGGTGACAGTAAGAGAGAAGGCTGAGGGATTGAAGGCCAAATTTTTGTGAGGAAATATTTTCCACTCCTGCATGTCTCATGCCTGAGAAAATCCTGAGTATCCATTATCTGGGAGCAGCTGGTGCTCCAGGAAGAGAAGTGCTACAATGGTAGGAGGAAAGTTGTCCACCGGCTCATCTTCCATGCTTGACATTAGGTGGGCTTTATCTTGCTCCACCTCAGAGCAAAGCAGCAAGAATTCTTTACTTGTAGGCAGGAAGCAACGTCATCTAATTTCCCTGGACTGGCTGGCACCATGCTTGGTACCACATCACAGAAGAAAGATGAAAACCAGCTTCACGGAGAAGTGAATTAAATGGGCTCTGAAGCAGAAGGAACTGATGCACATTGTTAGGGCTGCAGGAGAAGACGTGTTAGATTATAACACTGTTCAGTATGGTAAGTCTCTCTTTATGACCAAAACCTGACCAAACTGTTGCTTCTCCAAATTACTCACATTTTTAAAGAGAAGTTGAATACAGATGGCTGACCACCATTCCAGCAAAACAGCCAATACCCCAACTTAACCCAACCCTTTCAGGGAACAAGCCGAACATGTCAAAGCCCCAGGCCGTGGCCCCGGGCAGCTGCTGACAGTTATGTGACATAACTGCATTGGCACATGAACAGTCTTGAGCACTCCTCAAAGCAGCCTCAAGCGAGGGATCAGCTTGCTCCAAACAATAAATCTGGTGCAAGGTCTCAGCAGCCAGTTCAGGTTCTTTTCAGCCCACCTGAGCTGCCTGGGAACCCCATGCGTGGAAGTCCAGCTGCAGCACATGCAGGGAGGCGAGCAGGTCAGGAGTCAGAGAGGCCCGTGACTCCATGGTAGGCAGCTCTGAGCTCAGTTCAGCACTGTCAGACAAGCAGCAGCCTCCGCTGTTTCTCATTTATCTGGTTCAGTACATCAACAGTGTCTCTGATTAAGGCCTCGAAGATCCCATCTGCCAACTGCATCTTTACACACAGCTCATCCTCGTCGTAGTTCACCCACTGCGCTTCTTCCTCGTGGAGTTCCTGCACCTTGGAGAGTAGAAAGGCAATACAAACGTTACAATTCTGTTGCTTTAAAATAATATTGCCTGCAAAGTTCCAGAAAGAGTCCAAAGCAGAGTGTATCTGCCAACAACATATCTGTCTTTGTAAGAGATTACAGGAAACGCTTGGAATAGCAAAACAAACACAGATCTGTTTGAACCAGGCTATTTCACTTTATGAATGTTTTCTACTTTTCACTGTAGCACCCATTTTAAAGGCTTTCATATTCCTGCACAAGCTTTTCACTTGAAAGGACTCAGCTAATGGGATATTCTGGGCCAACAGCAGAAGCTCAATTAATTAGTCCCTAATTATGTATTTGCAAGAAGCTGATTCCATGAGGCTTAAACTGGTAAGAAATAATGGAAAGGCCTTGAACAGGGGAAGCGGAAAAAGAAAAGATTTCACTGCAGTTCAGTTTATAATATAATAAGAAAACCTTAAGGAAACAACTAACTTCCAATTCTTCTGCATAGGAAGACAAAATGCCTGCATGTGTTATAAGCCAGCATCACAACGCATTTGCACAGAATACTCCACGCTTCGTTGCATCAGACAGCATTACTACAAATGGAATTTGTACCAGCACATTCAAAGACTACTTATTTCCTTCTATTGCTAAAGTTGTTGACAATGAAAATCCCCTTTTACTGCTCATTGACAAATAGGTGGTTTAGCAGCAGACTGAACATATAATTTCATTCAGCAAATCAAGTCTTACTGACAGTCTCTCCAAACTGGATGTCTTCAATTAAACTTATTAAGAAATTGTCTTACTGACCACTTCAGTATTACAGACAAACCTTAACACAGCTCAAAGTTTTTAGAAAAGAAGGAATGACTGCAAACATCACTCATATTGAAAATGACAAAGAAAACCTCTTGAAAGCTCTGTCTCTGCTCAGCTTCAGCAGAAACCTCCTTTGCCCATAATCTTACACTCTGAAATCGAAATACATTTACAATGTACAAGTGGGGTACACATCTATATACTGCCAAACTAAGGTTAAACATACTGAAAAATCCACTAACCCAGGACCAGTATGTAATAGTGTTGTTTTCTGAGGCAGAACACAAACTATAGCCCCAACATACTCCTTTCCTTCTGCCTGAAGCTAAACCTCCCAGAAACTGGTCTGTTTGGAAGCTGACAGCTGCTGTGGCACAATGATGATTCAATAAGCCCAGCGCAGTGGGAAGCCCAAGGAAAGGCTGCTATGGGAACCCCAGAGAACCAGCACTGCTGCAGGGTTTGCAGCCATTCCTGAGGCCCCAGTTAGACACGGGGCTTCAGGCTGACAGCTCCTTTCTCCCTCTCTTGAGAGAGCTTGGGGAGAGGGGCAGGGATCTCATCCTGCAAACAGCTTTGGAAGAGCCATGCTGCCTGCTTACAAATCTGTGCTACCACAGCCAGTGCCTCTTCCCCACACAGCTGTCAAGGACCACACATTAATGGCTTCATTAGGCTTCCTACTAATAAGGAAGAAGCAACATTATTTGCCATCAAACTTGGAAGGAGCATTGTAGCTGAAAAATAATTTAAATGGAAGGCTAACAAGTGGTAGGTAATTGGGTGTGGGTTTGTGTGGAGTTGAATGTCTGGAAGAGACTCCTGAACTCTCACACAGAAATGTGCTGCCTGCAGCCTGTATGTGCTGGTTGTAAATTTTGATAAAGTAAACAGCAGCATGTCCTACGTCCTCTCATCAATAAAAAGGCGTAAGATAGAAGCAGCAATCTGCAGACTGATCATGTCTGCTTCATAGACTATTTAGATAAGGAACAGAAAGAGACGGGGTCATGAAAGGAAGAGGTGATGTTGAAAAAAGGATTCCCTAAAAGCAGAAGTGGTTTGGAAAAAAACAACAGGAGGCCCAAAGGGAGAAGGTGAAGATGGCTGCTGCAGGGAAGATCCTGGAAATGGGGCAAGATCCTGAAGATGAAGGGGGTGGGTGGAGACAAATGCCAGGGGTTGCCCAGGGACCTCGACTGATGACATCCAAGGCTGGTAACCTGGAACAGCTGCACCATAGTCTGATGGGATTTTCTGCCCCACCCTCCCAGGCCAGCAGTGACTCCACTGCTGAAAAGTGAATCAAGACTTCGTGCAGGTAACACTGGGCGTGGGGGGAAGCGAGTAAAATAATCAAGCAGGTTAAAAACTCTGATCTCACTGGGCTTGAACAAACCCCAATGTCCAGATCCATGCTAAGGTGCTGTTTATTCTGTCTCCCTGACAGAAAATTTCTTTACTGTGCTCTAGCAGGGGGAAGAGATACATGGGATAAAGAAGTAAAAGTAAACAAGAGAGGAGAAGGTACCTGATCCAGGCAGAGAAAGGCAGGATGTTTAATACCACCAGAAAGAAAAACAGTATCAATGATTAATTTTCTCTTGCCTGTATCACTCCCCCCTCTCTCAGAGACAGAGTGCACAATTTCCTTTGGCATTAGGAGGACTTCCTCGAGCATACTTTTGGAAAACTGCGAGAACGTGCAATTTGCAGCTGCAGGCAAGTCTTGTTTATAGTGTATTCAGAGCATGTGTGGAAACTGCCATGCTGCTTTGCAGCCCTGGCTGCACCACCTGAGCCAAGGCAGTTGTGACTCCTTTGTCTGGGAAAGGTTTGATCCATTTTTTGTGTTACCACAAACTGCTCTTAAGCAATTGAGACAGTTTCTTAAATATTTGACAACTGTCATGGCTTGCATGGAAATGGGCTTTGCCTTGTCTTCAGTACTGCATTTGCATTTTCTCATCACAAAAGTTAAGACTTCACATATTTGATATCAGGAAGCAAGATCTCTATATCAGAAAGAAACTGCATTTTGGTAAAGCCAGGAAAACTACAGTTTTAGTGAACTGAATTCCATCCCACAGGCTGTGTGGCATTTTTTTCTGTATGTCTTTTTTTTTGTTATGCCTATTTTTTATTTTAAAAAAACATGTAAAGGGGGGCATACACACAAAGGAAAACCAGGAGATAACACGGTCACATGATCCTGCTGGCCATCTAGTAAATGTCACAGCACCTAGAAAAACCCACATAAAGTAATAGAATCAGAAGGAACTTTGGAGAGTGAGTTAGCATGTTTTGATTCCTTGAGATTCCTGTTCAAAACCATGAATATCTCTAAAATAAACTACATTTAAGGAGTGGGTAGACTATTTGGGAGGCTGAAGATTAAGCATCCAAATAGAAAGTAGTGTCTTGGAAGAAGGCCAGCAGGAGGAAGGCAGGCAGGTGCATTCTCACAGCCCTTTGGTCTCAGAGTGCCTGGAAACCTTAAGACACAGCATACAAGGAGGCTTTCAGTCTCTTTTTACTGTGCAGTCCCCTTAGGTTTAGATCTGGGGTGCTGCAGCAGAGGCATGGCGAGCTTTCCAATTCAGCCAGCTTGGTAGGAACAGCCCTGCTTTGTTACAGAGTTTCTGCAAGGAGAGAAACATTTTGGCTCTTAAATCAACAGGTCAGAAGATCAAGCACTTTTCAGCACTCTGCTGGCAGGCTCCTCAGGTGTGAAAACCAAACACATAGGATTGGCAGTGTCATGTGAGCTCTGCCTTCTCAAGCTCCAGATAAAAGAGAAGGGGGGCTGGCAGGGAAAGCAATGGCAGAGTTTGTTCTAGCCCCGTGCAAACAGATCAGCACAGGGAGTTTTGACTGAAGAGCCAAGAGGGAAAAAAAAAGGAGTGGAAACAACCTATTATCAGGAGCTGAACTTAAATAAGGAGATATGAGGGTTCGTGGTGTACGTTAAAAACAGGTTTTGAAAGATGCTGGCAGCCCTGATGTACTGAAATGTACATCTGACATTCTTCACAAAGCACAGGCAGCACACATATGATAAAGGATCAACATGAAAGGACAAGAAGGGAAGGAAGCAAACACTTAGACATTCCTTTAACTTGATTTTAAAGAAAGTAGCTTTTCATAAATATGAATCTCCTGTACTTGTTTACTGAAAGCCAAGATTTGCTGTAAATGTTAGTAACTGGAGCAAATATCCAGCAGATCAGAGAGAATCCCTGAAGAATCCCAATACAAATCCTTTCTGAGGACAGAGATGCCTGATCAAAGACAGAAAGGGTGCTGCAAAAAGGAGAAGAGGAAGATGTTCTTTTTGTCACTGGCACTAAAACACGACTCACCACATTACTGTCAATGCTGCGAAAACACAGACCAAAGTGAAAATGCAACTAAAGATGCAGCGATTGGAGGAAGGAGCAAAACTCAAGGCAGAACAAGGAGGCAAAGGATTAATCCATCCTGTTCTCCCCTTAGTTCCCTGCAGGTGTGACAGCCAACCCACAGTACCAGTGTCACAGAGATCACCAGTGCAGCACAGGCTGCTTTTCCTGCTGTGCCCCTTCCCACAGGGATAAACCTTCCACTGGGAATTGGGTTTAATATGATAAGCCCAGAACGGCGCATCCAGGCATAATCAGGGAGAGAATAAGTTCAGTAAAGTAGCCTGGCATTTATTTCTCTGCCTACAGAAGAAATAAAAGTCATGCTGAGCTCCTGGGTCAGACAGTACTGGACTGTCACAGGTGTGTTCAATCCTCTCAATATCGCTACCATACACAGTTGTCTCAACAGAAAATGGTGAAGGGATGTTTTCATTTTAAGGTTAATTTGACTTAAAATGGAAATGAAGAAACTGGGAAGAAACTGTGCTCTAAGTTTAAATGCAAGTAACAGAAACCTAACAATGTTCACCTCTGCTTTAAAAAGATCATGTTTTATTTTAACAGTCCTTGTCTTTACAAGCATCAACAGAATGTGCAGAATCAATCAGCTCATGTATGTATTCACATGACACCCCCTACACACTGCAGTGGTGTACACTGGCCACATCTTCACCAAAACTGGAACTAAGTATTTTGAATTGTGATTTTCAAAGACAATTCTGCATCATCTAAACCAAAAAAACCTGTCTCATTTTCCCTTTCAGGAAACTGCTCTCTTGTACTACTTGAATACACTTTCAACACCATGTGGAGAATCCTAAAACTGGCTTCTCAGTTTAGGGTTGTCTCATGAGCTACTGGGGATAGGCAGCAGGTCTTGCACTTGTGTATCTTCTGGCCTTGGATCTGTGTTACCACGGAACTCATGACCTTAAGCTGGGGTTGACTAGGAGACAGAGAAAGCTGTCCAGATACTTCATGTTTCATAGAGATTTTAATAAAATAAGACAAGAGAAACTGAACATTATCTCCTTAGGTTTTCAGTTCAAGGTTGCTCTGATAGTGCCTCACATTACAGGATAAATTTGCAAGAAATGCCCCTGAGACTGCCTTATTCCTAAAGCATGGCATGCTGCAACCTTCACAGAGTTATTCCCAGTCTTCAGTTGAAGTTTTATTACCATATTCTTTTGAGAACAAAATAAAATTAAACACATTATTTATTAGGCCAAACTTGTCAAAGCTCCATTAATCTTTGATGTCTGGGTCTGCATGTAGATCACAGAGTGGATTGTCTGAACTTCAAACCTCAACTGAAGCACTTTGGATGCCTTCAACTAGAACAGATTTTTCCAGTCAAGAATCTTTCTTTCTAGCTATGTTGCAAAAAATTTAGGAAGCTGGTACACATGCATAATAGCTGTAATATTAGTTCCTTTAGGGATCTAAACATAGAACTTTTTTGTGCATGCTTTAACAACCTCTACATCCCAGAATCAAGTGTTTCAAGATGTATTGGGATCTATAAATAGATATTCTATTTACATACAATTAAACCCCTGTGCTGGAAACCCTCCAGTGATGGGCAATTAAAAGACCACACGACCCATGACTCCAAATTACTTCTATGTGCTCGTTGTGTGGAATCAATTTCAGGTGTAATTAAGTGAAGCACAGTGTTAATGACGACTCATATTCCCAAGCAGAACCTTCACTGTCATTATAGTCAATAAAGATGTTAATCATTCTGGCAATACAAGCCAACAAAATAACTTTCAAAAACTATACACAGCCAGACATGCTCCATCTTAGGCAGTTTTAACACTCAACTGTCTCTGCCCCAGTGGCAGTTGCATTCATTAGTTTAATTACATTATCTGTATCACTGTCTCAAATTAAATAATATTACTTCAAGATAAAAACAGATTAAAGTAAGAGGAAAAACACATTCCCTTCTCAAAGAAAAAGTTTACTCTCAGTCCAATATTTCAGTGTTTGCTTCTGGAAATTTATGCTTTGAACTTTCTGGGAGTGAGCGAATTTATACTCCAGTCAAATGAGTAGGCAGAATTAATTCAAATCACCTTCCTTCACTGCCACTTGACTTCTGTTTTTGTGAGTAGAGTGCTCTCTAAAATTAAACACCTTCTATTAACAGCTCATGCAAACTTTTTATTTTTTAAACAGCATGACTGAATATGGAAATACACTCATATGCCACACTTCAGTCTGGTGCACAGTATCTGACACGACTGCTTAGTTTCATCCTCTTACCAGTATGTGATCCACCCGGTCTCGTTTCTTCCGCCCAAATTTCATCATCTTCTGCCAGTCTGTTTTGTGATTAGGCTCTTTCCTCAGGCTGAACAACTTCAGTACTTCAGCTGCAATGAAGTTCTACAGAACAGTAAAGAGATTTATGACATTTGAGCTAAGAAATTAAAGGTATGCACAAAGCAGCTCCCCTAAAAAGTCACACTGAACAGAATTCACATCAGCTGGCAGGACAATTATTAAACCCAGAAGTGGGGAGGGGGGGAAACAAGACATCCACCACTGTCTGTAGTTGAGAACAGACGCTTTCAACACTACACAAACAGAAGCTTCTGACAATTCATTTTAGGGGAAAATATTAAAGAAAAGTAGGGTGGGAATTTGGTATCCTTGTCCCGTGCCCCTACTGTCCCCAGCCACATGCTTTTGCAAGCCTTCTCAACTGTTAGTTGAGAGTGAATTAGATACTATTTCTTTCTTTGCTTTGCTTTTCTGGACAGTTAACATGCTGTAACTTCAGCAGGTTAATCAAAATTTCGTCAACCCCCTCGATTTCAGAAGAAACAGTGCAGGTGGAAGTCTTCATTTGTGTTCTGATGGGCTCTGTGGAAGGTTCTTTGTGGAGCACTTTAAGGGAGACATGTTTTGTCCCAATGACCAGCCCTGCAAGTTTAACCTGCGTCCAGTCAGGCTCTAGTTTGTCCCCAGGCTCTGGGATTCTGTCCTGCCTTGAGCACTACCACCAATAAAATGGACGCCTCCTCTGGCTTGTCAAACACAACAATGCCCTCAACTAGTCAAATTTTGGGTTCCTCTAGGCAACTCCTGCTGTCCTCAGAGAGGCTGGCACAGGTGTGTGTGTCTCAGTGAAAAATCTAGCTCATCCCATTTGGCCCAACCCTACCATTGGATCCATTCCAATTTAGCCATACAGAGTTCCACAGAAATCTGCTACAGCAGCAGCCTGTCAACATACCAATTTTATAAGATCAAGGTCATCCTGGCAGGTTTGCATAGAGGATTGAGGTTTAAAAACAACCGGTAGCAGCCATAAGGAGAGGGAGGCCAATCTGTTGAGTTTAAAAGGACCCTTTTGACATACTTCTTTCAGGTTGGTAATCTCCTTTCTCTTCTCAACTGATCTCTTGCTGGACACACCTCGTATGACCTTCTAACACTCAGGAAAATGCCAGTTCAGTGTTTTTCATCTCACTTTCCCTGCACAACAAAGATTTCTTCCTACCTTGATTTCATCCAGATCATTTGGATCTTTGACCCGGCGAAAATAAGCAGATGTGATCCTACACGGTTTCATCCAAATGGGCTGATTCAGATTAGGATCCTCAGCAAAGATTTCCCCAAAGATCTCTCTTGTTAAATCAAATACCACCTGAACGAAGGAAGAAGTAACAAGTTATGGCTTCTTTTGTCCATGATAAACTTTCAAAGGGCAAGACTGAAACGTCTGAAGACCGTACCTTTCTATAAACCTGCTTGTTTATGGTGTCTGTGTCCTGCTCTTGGAGGGTACCACTAAGATCTGTTTTAAGGCTGCAGCTTTGAAGATCGTGACCCAGCTCTTTCAGTTTCCAGAGTTCCTCAGCTGCTGCATGCACCATTCCTTCCACCTCCACCGCAGTGTGAGGGACTGCCAGAGGCTCCTCACTCGGTTTTGTTGGCACTTTCTGCGGCTCTGTCTGGGGCAGCACTGCTGGTTCCTCAGCTTGCTTCTGCTGCAGCTTATGGGAACTCAGGCCATAGTCCTCATCAAACCAGTCTTGATCATCTCCCAGCACACTCAGGAACTCCCTGTTGAGCTCCAGCTCTGCCAGTCTCTTGGCAAGCTCCTCCTGGCCACTGGCACCAAACACAGGACTCTCCTGTGAATAAAGAGCCACAGAGTAAATATGAAAGTGGTGTCACACCGTTGTCTCACTCAGCTTACATTTTTAAATGCTTTACTGATGTAGTTGGCAATAAATGGCTACCAAACAAGCCATGCACTGGGATACACAAAAACATATGAGACACATATAGAACATACAGGTAATCTCCACATCATTCAACACAACCTGGGAGAAAAACTAGTGCCACACCATATTCCTCAGATTCAATCATCCCCAGTCAAAGGCACAAGCAACTGTTAAAATCAGTGCAAGATGTCTGCTACTCACTGGTCTGGGACACATGTCTGGAGAGGAAAGCTCTTCTCGGTCATCTTCCAAATCAGAGCTTAGGAAGAAGTTATTCAGTCCATCTGGAATCTGCTTTTCAACCTGCTGGGGTGGGGTAGAGGCTTCCTCCTTCACATCACAGAGCTCCTGGTTGCTGAGCTGGATTTTCTCATTCTTGATCTTCTTTATTTGCTGTAACTGACTGACTGTGTCTTTCACAAAATCTCTTAGTAGACTGTCTGTCAGCAAACTAACCTTTTCCAGCTGGTCTTTTGACTTTTCTTCCTCTCTAAGAGGCAGGCTGAGCTGTGCTTCTAACTGGTTCTTTTCTTTTGTCAGCAAATCCAGCAGTGGAGTTGCAGGCTTCTCCACAAAACCAGGAGAGAGATCATCTAACTTTTCAGCACATTCCTCTCCCAGTGTCTTCTGCCTCTCCAGTTTCTCAGAAAGGAAATCTGACATGTCATCCAACTGAACAGTGGAAATCTCATCCACAACACTAGAAATTAGAGGAGTGTGGCTGGCCTCCTCTTTTACAGCATCCTTCAGGTAATCCACCACTGACTGTTCTTGGGCAAATGAAGCAGTAGCTACAGAAATCTCTTTTATGCTGTTTGTTTTAGATGACAACTCCTCATCAACCCTTTCCTCAGCTGAGGCTTCTGAAACAGCTGTGCCTGCAGGAGCTTTATCCTGGGAATAGTTCTCTGCTGCATTTCTGCTCTGGCTTTCAGCTTCTTTGCCAGGTTTGGAGCTTCCTCTATCCTTCTGCTCAGCTTTGTGTTGTTTCTCCAGTCTATCATCAAAGAACGAGTCTTCATCATCCTTATTTGTGTCTAAATGGTTATCGATACTTTCTGTAATGTGAGAGATTTTCTGAGGAGGAGCAAAAATACCATGCTTTTCTCTGCAATCAAAATATTTAATATCATCATAAGTTCCATTATTGTTCCCTTCAGGTTTATCCAACTCCACGCCAGCCCAAAACCCTTTGGCAAATTTAGTCAGCCCTTTGAACCGCAATGTTCCAGGCTGGACTTTACTCACAAGTACTCTATCTCCAATGTTGAAATTGGACAAACTATCTGTTTCTTCTGTGAGTGAAGCTGAGGCCCACAGTGGTGAATATGTAGGAGCCTGTTCTTGCTCCACATCTCTGTGTTCAGTGTTTTTCATAAGTTCTGTTGGGGACTTCAGTTCCAGCAGCCCCTCTGAGTGCACACTGCCAGAGAGAGACCTGTCACTGAGGCACTCGCTGATTTCGCCATCGCTGCCCAGGCTGGTGGATCTGCTTCGGCTGGCCTGGGTGTGCTGGGACTGCTCTTTCAGGGACTCCCCGTTAGCAGAGAGCAGGGATCCCTCAAAGTCATCTTTGTAGCATTCCCCAGGCAGCGTTTCTTCAGCTGAAGTCTGTTTTCTAGAAGAGGATCCTTCAAAGTCTTCAAGGTACAATGGCTCTTTTTGACTCAAGTGCTGTTCTAGAAGCAGATCACCTTTTTCCTCTGCAGACTTGCTGAGTTTGTGAGAAATCTCCTTTGCGCTTGGGCTGCTTACAGCATCTTTATCTGACTGTCTCTGTTCTAAGATTTCTTCTGTATCATGAAGACCTTCCACAACCACATCGACCAGTTCCTTCTGAGAGTGTTTGTTTTCAGAGTAGAGATCCAGTGAACTCTCCCGTCCTTCATCTAACGTCAGCAAGACATCAGAACTCTCCACAGGCTTTACATAAGAACCTCCACTCTCATATTCCTCTGACTTTATGTATTCCAGGTCTTCTGTAATCTCAGATTTATGACTAATGCTGGGAGCAACACTGGATGCATTTACCACTTTGTTAACTGACTCAAGGGATATCCTGCTAATGTCTTTCATGTCTTTGAGATGAGCTGAAGAGGAGACACTATCTGAGGAATCACCAGATCCTGCTCTGGAACTCTTTGGTAACACCAAAACCAAGGAAGCTGTTCCAGAAAGTTCTCCTGCATGGACAGCTGTCACAGCCACCTTCTTGGTGTGAGCAGACACAGATCTCTCAGTTCTTGATGACACAGCATCTTGAAAGAAAATAAAAAGTTAATTTCAGCAGATTGTATAACCCAGATTGTTTTATTGCAAACTGCAATCACAGGCAACTAAATTAATATCAAGGTTTCTATGTTAAAAGAAGATACAAACTGGTGCCTTGGAAATATATATTTCTGAGTGTCCTATGAACATGAGCAACTTCCATTCAGTCCCAGGGTTATAAAGTTTTCTTTCTGCTTCTGTTCCTTTAACCAGTATCCCAAGGTAAGGACTCAGTTATTTGTTTGCAAGCCACAAATACAATGAAGATTAGAATGGGAGATAACAAAGAAATAATCATAACAGCAAAACAGTGGAAAGTACATGAACTCAAGTTGCAAAGGAACAAGAAACAAAAGAAAGTAAAAAGGTGTCACTTAATTACAGTTTCATATAAACCTCAGAAAGAGTGAACTAAATACTGAATATACAGGCTATTCTGCAAAAGCAGAATTCTGCTAAATAAAACTGCAAAAAATACAGCTCCATCACTATGGTTTCATGAAGTCTGCATCCTCTCTTAAAATCTCTGCATGAATCAAGAAGGAAAAGATTCAAGAATTTTAAAACAATCAGTCTTCAAGATCTTAATCTGCAGTATGGATTCTTCCAGTTACATACCTGTATGTTCTGAAATAGATTCCAAAGATGCTCTGGATCTCTCTGATTCAGTCAGTGATTTCCAGTTTTTAGCTGTCTCAGGCCTAAATTGGAAAAACCAAACTGCATGAATTACAGTTACATCAGAGGGTGTTGTTTGTTTGTTGTTTTTTTTTTTTTAATAGATAAAATGGAAATACAAGCATGTATAATTATAACACCACACCAATGTGGCACTATAATTATAAGTAGTTTGCTTTGTCAACATAATGCGACCTTAGAAAATAGGAATGGGGAGAGAGGAGAGTCTGGAGAGTCCTAGAAAGTAATTTTTAAAAAGATTAATCAAACTTTATCTCTTTCCAGAAAAAAAAAAAAGAGAGAGAGAAAAGTTGCATTGCTGCTGGCTTTTTCTTTATTTAAATGCACTAAAATTGCACCATCTGCTGGAGAAAATGAAATGCTTAAAAATACAGGAGGAAGTGCAGAAGATCAGTTGAATTCTCTACCCTATAAAACCTAAGATCTATGCCAGATTTAAGTTGCAAAGATGAATGGTTTGCCTCACACACTGCAGTGGACATAATGAGTGACCAAAATGGAAAAAAAAATTCTTCAGGCTGATAATCCACGCAAAGTATTTGGCAGAATTCTTGCACAACAGAAAATTATTATTAAAATAAAATTGAAAATAGAGCCTGAAAGGCTGGGCAGGACAAAAGGGAGGTGCACAGGATTACAGACACAGGAAATCTTATCTCTTTTGGGTCTGGTGACAGCAGCAAATAGATCAATCGGATACTACCAATGTGCAGTGCTTTAAGGCAGAGCAGTTAGCAGCTTCCTTGCATCCATGGTTTTGGCTAAAACAGCGATCACCACAGTTCCAGAACAATCTCAAAAAGAAGGAGGAGAAATCCCAGCTACCTGTGGAGTGGAGGTGCCTTGATCTTAGGTTTCTCAGCAGCAGCTGAGGATGGAGTTTTAATCTGAGGTTTGGCTGTTGGTGATGCCTCCAGATCTTGGCTCAGCTCTGCTTCAGTCTTCTTGATAAACTCATCATACGACTGAACATGGAAAACAATTCCAGCTGTTAATACACTAAACCACAACCACAATTCAACAATCAAAACCTATTAAGTGAATAAAGAATACACTTAGTTTCTCTGTAAACCAATCTATTTAACTTTCCCAAGATCTACAACTGCAAATCCTAGAAATTTCAACACTTTACTTCTAAAAACATATTACATGAGCACTAATCTTTAATCCCAGCTAGGATACTAATGTGTATAAACGTACATAACCCCCAGAATGCTGCCAGTAACCCATTACAGACAGACATTTTAGAAAGGAATGGCATTTTTGCCTCAAGGCTCCGGCTCATGACTGGAAATGGTTAAATAGCCAGGTTGGATGGGGCTTTGAGCAACCTGGTCTAGTGGAAGGTACCTCTGCTCATGGCAGGGGGGTTGGAATGAGAGGATTTTCAAGGTCCTTTCCAACCCAAACTATTCTGTGATTCTGTATAATAGTCACACTTCTGTCACAACAATGTGTCTATCACAGCTGTTGATACGATATTCTGCCAACAACATCCATACTGTAGAGATTTATCCAAGGCTAACAATCTGTTACTTTGCCCTTCTTTCTACTGTTCCTAACCTCCAGTTGTTTGATCAAACTGGCTTCCTGGGCCTTCAGTCTCTCCTTTTGTCTCTTTTTCTGCTCCTTTTTCAGCTGGTAAACCACAGATTTCCTTTTCCGTAGTTCATCCTTCAGGGCCCTGATGCGTCCCTCGATGTCACTTTGATCAGAGGTGGTTTCTGAAAAAGTTTAGTCCTTACAAACTTGCAGCTCACAAAACAATTCTAAGCAAAGCAATAAACAGTCATTCAGTAATTACAAAATACAGTCCAAGAAAAATGTCAAAGAATTTAATACCAACATGTTATTTAACATAGTAAGACCCTTAAATTGGGATTTCAGATTCTAAACACTACTACATGTGTAAGATATAAAAAGGTGTTGCATCTTACTTAATTTAAAAGAGATAGGCTCTGATACACACAATAACTTGTTACTGAGCTTATCCACACCAACCACACATGCTTATGCTCTTCATCATTAGCTGCTTGTCACGTTGGGTATTGCAGAAATTCATTTTCTGAAGTATTTAAAAATACAACTCAAATCTGCACACAAAAAATATATTTGAAACATAGGCTTACAACTATAATACTGAGTTTCAAGCTACAGAGTACACTTCATTGATGAGAATGTCACTTGGACCAGTGGACTCCAAACCAAGTGTAAGTTTCTGGCCCATGCAGATTTTCTGTCACCTAGACTAAATACGTCTACGAAATACAGAGCTGACTGGCCAACAGCTGGAAGGGAAGTCAATTTGAACATTGCAGAGATTGTCACTGTCCTCAGATACTCAGATCTAGTCTCTGCATAACCCTATTCTACCAGTAACTCTCCTGCTTTTCTTATTTCGACTCTTAACAGCTTTCCTTATTTTCTCTTAGTGTCTCAGACTCCACAGAGAGACTGCCTCAGTCTCTCATTAGTTGTTTTTTTTCCACTCACCTGACCAGGTTCACTTGTTTCTTGTTTTAAATGTATACCAACATAGTGCAAAACAAGATCCTTGTCCCAGATGGGTGCTACCACTATTAACTATCAATAACTCTTCAAAGTATTTACCTGACATAGCCTTAATGGAGCTCCTCCCTGAGCTGATGTGCCCTTTCCTCTTCTACAGCTGCAGCTCCTAAGAGTAGGATTTTGGCTGGTTTGTTTTTCTAATGCTCAGTATCACCTGTAATGTTTTCTGGATGCTCATAAATGCTGATTACTTTACTCAGTCGTTTAGAAAATCAGTTATCAATATGCTTTGGTCAACTAGCAGGAACAGGTGACATTTCCCTAATCCACCTCATTTCTGAACATAACAAACCACCATAATGAAGGATTCCATCCTTAACAACAGCCAGTAAACACAATCAAACTACTGTATTCTTTTTGCATTAACAACTGTTGTTAACCATTTAAAGAATTTTAAAAAACCAACAAAGCAACCAAAACCCAAACAAAAAGAATGGAATCTCACTTGCTAATCAGGAGCACTTTGTGATGCCACTGTAATTAACAGCTCCTCCCTAATAGTAAGTGACCACTATGTAATTACAGCATTTCTTGATCAACTCATAAAGGAAAGATCTGCACATGCTTTCATCTTTGATGATCTTGTCTACGCAGGCATCAGACTGACAGGGCAATGACTCCATTGCTACTCGGCAGGCCAGAACATTTGTCTCTTTACAATGGAATGATTTATTGTGAAACCAGCATGATCCTGATCGGCTTTCCACCTCTTATACCTTTCTTTAGAATATGAAATTAAAGACTGTCAATATTTTGTTTTATGCAAGTTTATTTTCATGACCACTGTTGCCTGCTGTACACTGGCTTCCTTACATGACTGTTGAGTGAGAGCTTGAAAATAACTTTATCAAGGCGTTGAAAGCTTCACTGTGTTGGAAACTGCTCTCCAAACAGAATCCTAACACAAATTACTCAGTACAAATACGTAGGTATTTCTCACAGTAAGTTATCAACCATCACAAAAACCAGCCAGTACAGAGAAGAGAACCTTCTAATCCTTTTTCCACTAAAGACATACCATTAAATAAAAAACAAGGAGGAAAATTCTATCTCATTTACTAAGAAGTATTTTCTGGTGCTCTATCAATTGCACTGTGGAAAACAAGATGTTCTAGAGACTAAAAGCCTGGAAAGAGTCAAAACAGACTTCCCAGGTGAACAGAGTGGATGGTGGTGACCCACTGGATGGCGGCTCAGGAACCCCTGAAACCCACATGACTGAGAGCACAGCAGGGAAAGGGCTGCTCTGCACCACTTCACTGCCAGTATTCCTCCCCTCTGCATTTACTGGCAGCCAGCTTGGGTACTGGATAAAGGATATAATGAGTCCATATAGGAAATCTTGTATTTTATAGCTCAAAATGCCACCTTAGGCCCCATTTTACTGCATACAGACCAAACCCTCCTCCCAAAATAAAGCCCCATGTCCTGAAGCATCCATTGATTCTGTACATGGCAGAGCAAGCCCAAGGGTCTCCCCCATACTGCCATGTAACAGAGCTGAACTGCTTCTGGAGCTGGGTGCTGAAGGCGGGATTTTTAAATCCTAGGACCACCTTAACTATTGACTCTTATCTTCTTCATATGTGTTTGCAGAACCTACACTGCTTTTTACAAGAAGAGATAAAGTATAAACCTTCTTACATTAAGATCTTCAGATGAAGAGATCAAGTTACATATTGGGAAAATACCCCCACCAGCCCCAAGCCTTGGCAATTTCCAGGAATGTGTCTGCCTTCCCACATCTATGCCTGCATTTCGAGTTTGAAAAAGCAACTTAAAACCCAGATGGGTATTACACTTACCTGACTGTGTCATAGATAAAGATTCATCAGACCAGTTGTGAGATGTCTGATGAGACTTCACAGGTGAACGCAGCTGTCCTCCAGTTCTGTGGCTGCCTTTGCTGGAGTCTTGCTTTGATACAGATATGCTGCTTTTGGGAGGAGACTGAGAGAAGAAAAGGATAGATAAGAAATTGCAGTTTGAAAGTAGAAGATCACTGTCATCAGGAGCTAGTTACAAAGAAAGAACAGCATGACAAGAGGACATCTCAAACAGCAGAACCTATAGAACAATCTTAAGAAGAATTTCACCTTTGCTTGACAATAAAACAAAAAATACCAAAAGCAACAATAGCTGACTGCCTACTTGGAGCCTAGATTTCAGTAAACCTGCTTAGACTACTCCACTACTACCTAAATGAACTGACATGGCTCTGACTCATATGTGTTCAATACATTTGTGTCATCTTATTGGCTTACATCCGCAGCAATAGGAACTCCGAGTAAATAAACTAATAAAATCAACCACTTGTAAGGGGTGCAAGATGACATTCTGAATCAGTGAAACAACAGAGCACTATTTTTCTGAGGCCAGGCAAAAATTCAAAGAGCAAATGTTCTTACAAAATGCTGCTTAATGCTTCAACATTATCCTACAAACCTTTAACACACCTTGGACATAACCTCTGGCGCACATTAGACATTTTATTATTATCTCCTCAGCAAATTTGTCAAGAAAGTATTTGTAATAAGTCTGGATAAGCAGTTCTTTTATGCCACAGACACTGCATTTCCTGTCTTACTGACCACAGGACAAAGTTATCAGGATGAAACTCATCAAAATTATCATCCAACTAGAAATAACAATTGGAATAGAACAATAAGGCAGAATTAAGCAGCAAGCAGATATAATCTGAAACCCAAAGGACTTTGCATGAGGTTACAGGTCTGCTTCTTCACCTCATAGCTACACTTTGGGATACATTACTTGCAAATAAGGCAAAGTGAAAAAACAGAGCATAGTTTCCACGGCCTCAAAGAATTTATACAATGGCAACAAGGTAGCCTACAGCTAATTCACACTGGTAAACTGGGTCAGTGTGTTCCATAACTTAGCGCTGCATACCTACGTGACATACGCAAAATGTTTTGCAAGTTACCCACAAGTTTAAAAATATCCAAACTCTGTGCGGAAACACCATTTCCTCAAGACTCAAAGCACACATCTGATCACAATGATTATGCACAGTAATGTGAAATGGTATCACAAACACAGAAAACAGATTTAGTTAATAGTTTAATCTCTACTTTGACAGCTGGGGTGCCTGTACTTGCCACTTCTCTGAAAGTATGTGTAAGAGTACATACAACAGAACAGCTCACTCACCAGTTTGCCAGCTGAGGTAGAGGACTTGAAATCTTCAGAATAAGCCATTTCTTCATTAATTGTACTCTGATCTGGGCTTTCTGGCTGTCCATGGCCCATGGGCTCTGACGGGACAGACTCAGCAGCCAGGCTGCCAATATCTTCTGGGATAGAGCTTTCACTGTTCAGATGAGAGCAAGAAGGCACTGGAGACTCTTCCTCACTAGCTGTTTCTGAGATTCAAGGAGAGAAAAAACAAAGCACATCAGAACTTGCACCATCTTATATGCAGAGGCTGAAGGCATAGGATTGAAAGCCAACTTTCTATGCTGTCTGCAGATAAAGTAGTAACTGCTAGCAGGACATGTCAAACAAGCATTATTTCACTCACCTATACACTGATGGTGAAATATTTAGCAAGAACAAGCCTGTTTACCAGAGAAGTATGATTTAAAGCTACGATTTGTGTTCAAGAAACAAATGGATGTGGCGCTTAGAGCCCTGGTCTAGCTGACAAGGTGGTATCAATAAGAGGTTGGACTTTATGATCTCACAAAGCCTTTTCCCATCCAAATGATTCTGTGCATCTGTAAAAACTGCCCAACATTCTTAGTGATTGCTGAATATCTAAAATAAAGACGTTTTCAGAGTATTCTAACATTTTCCAGACAACACACTCTAAAAAGATTATTAGGGAAACCTGTCCTTCCAGTTGACCATACAGAAGCAAGAGTCACTATTAGTCTGAAGAAGTCATGGAGGAGCATATAATCTGCAGGCCAGATCTTGAATTTAGAATTGATTGCTTCCTTTACAGTAGTTGCAGAAAACATTTTAATGTTATGATTTCATCATGAGTCTCTCAAATGGCAACAAACAAAATAATAAGTTGGGTTTTCAATATTCCTGTTTACTCAATTCCGCAGGAGTCATGGCATTACTGAGGCAGCCATGGAGAACTATTCAGTGTTTGAGTGAAGGCTGGGGAGAGGAACTTTACCTTCTGAAGCAGGGCTGTGCTCCAATGCTTACTGGTAGATACAATCTGTAGAAAGCAAGGCTATTTTCTCACTTATTGATGAGAACCCAGCATTTGTGTTGAACTTTTGTTCATTGGTACTTATTGACTCACACACATATCATCTTTAAAATGTCTTGCAATGCTTAAAATTCACATGACTGCTTTCAGTAACAAGTGTAATAGGGCATTACTCTGAATTCCCTTTGCACATTCAAAGGATGTGCTGCCTACTTTCAGCAAAGCAGGGAAAAAAAGGAAAGGAGAGATGTTTTTAGAACAATGCCTGAAATAATTTTCTCTCACTGCAATTCAGTTCCCTGTGCTTCAGCATGGTCCACTTAAGGCAGAACTGTAAAGCTGTAGCTTCCAACATCTGGGAATTCGATTTTTCCTCACAATAATATCATTTATACTAATTACACCCTAGCATAGTTTACCCCAGCTACACATTTCAAACAGGCTGCAATAACAATGGAGGGAAGAAAAAAATTCTTTCAATTTTTTGAAAACACAGACAATGGCAAAGCAGCCCCTGACAGAAGCCATCCTCACCAACAGTACTAAAGCTAACAAGCAGAGACACTTTGCTCACTTCTGGGGAAAATGGTTTTAACAGCGTAAGTTCAGAAGACTACCAGCAAGAGATCATTCCATACTGCAATATTTCTGCTTCCAAAGACAGAAATACAGTTTAAAAATTGTATGTAGAAGTGACTAATGGGCTTATGCTGCACTGTTCACTTGGGAGAATACATAGCAAAGGAGAAATACACATTTAACTATGGTGTAAAACAGGCAACAGAGTGCAGAAACTGAGATTCTAAGAGTGTCCAGAAAACAACCAAAATATCAGAAAAGGAAACAACTGCAAACCTAAGGAACCACCGTGTCAAATTATGCTTCACTCTTGTCACGCGTGTCACTCTCCATCAATTCCCATTACCTTTGGGCTCAGTTCTCTGATCCCCCAGCTCTTTCTTGGCTGTTTTGGTTTTGAGCAGCTCTTTGTCCCAGGCAGCCAGAGCCTGCTTTTCCATCCTCCGTATTTCTGCCTCCTCTGCGTCCAGGCGCCGCTTCCACTCCAGCAGCTCCTCCGCATGCTGCCGGCGCTGCATCAGCTTCTGCTCCCTCTTAGTGAGGAACCTGCCAGGCACAGCACAGGACAATGGCAAACCAGCCACACACTCTGATCTCCCAACACCCAGATGCTCCATTGCCACCATTCCCAGAATTGCATTTGTTCAGCTGTTTGTTTTCTAGTATAATATCCACAATAACTGCTATCTCCCAGACCTCTGATGTGCTGCTGAAAAAACCTCACTAGCAGACAAGGATTCTTTTCTCTGCAGGAAGTAATGGCTACATCATACTGTAAACAGGTTGTTTTCAGTTTAAAAATCTTCAAAATCATTAAAAGTGCTACAAACTATGCACTAAACCGAACAGAAAAAGTTCCCAATTTCAGGACATGAAAAGAACCTGTGGTATTAAACTGGAACCATCTAGAAAGCTGTGACCGTTTGAAAAATGAATTTTTCTTTTTGCTAATATCAATGACAGAAAAATTATAACCTCAGTTGCCTTGCAGCTTTTTCCAAGTAAGTAATTATAAGAGAAGGTGATTCTATATTAGTAGTCCTCCTGGACCTTTAATCCTTCTTCCTTTAAGCATCATCTCTATGGATTGCCACACTTGGAATGTTAATTGTGAGCTGACAGCATCAAGAAAATAATGATGCCGGACTGTTTCTTCCCAGCTACTAACATAGCTGGCTGGTAGTTTAAGAAGAAATAAAAATTAAAGTTCATGCTGAAAAGTAGCAGATATTTTCTTTCTAACAAATAGCTCTTAAGTGATCCATGAAGCCTTAGAATTGACAAAACTCTCACAGGATTTTGCAGGTATGAATAGGTTTGTGCGCACACACTTGTTCTCTTTGCCAGCTCCTGTCTCATTTCTGAGCACTGAAGTAACCACAGCACTTAACCTTTCAGACAGTAAACTGGAAGCAAGTTCAACATCAATCACACACACTTCCTCTGGCATGCCAAGTCTAGAGAAGAGTGTCTATCAATCCATTCATCTCCTACACTGAAAGCTTTAAGATGTCACAGAATCACTCTGTAGAAAGTACAGTTTGCCATGGGTACAGAAGTTGTGGTGCTGTAGAAGGAAGACTTCAAAGACTCTGTTTTTGAAAATGTCCTTATAATTTTCAAGCCATCCCAAGCACTTAGCATCAAAGTTTTTAAGCTGCAAAGCAGATAATCTCATTTCTGCTTTTTAATCTCTCATGTTTCAAAAAACCCTTTTATTTCCAGAGACTGGAATGCCCAGGTGACTCATGTGCAGTTCTTGCCTGCTAAGGGACATTTCTTGTTTGCTCACTTAGTGTTTGTTCTGTTCCCTGGAAAAGGGAGCTGGCAGTTGATCAGAAAGGTTAAGACTCAGATAAGTCCTTTTCTAAGACAGATTCAGACAAAGGGAGCAAGTTATGACACGAAGAGGAAAGTTTCAGAAGCCAGTAAGAGACGCTCACAATCTTCTTTCCGATGGTCAAAACAAGAGGAGGTGAAAACCAGAAGCACCTCAGAACATCTGGAACATATGCCACCTTGAAGCTGACAGATTCCATGATTTTGTGCATTATTTTATCACTTCCTACAGACAAACATCAAACATCACCTACACTTAGGCAAAAGTGACAGGCTGGTATCATTAAGAGAGCGAACTACAAACAGTAGTTGCATTACAAACATGACAGAGACAGTCATGATAATGTTGTGTCTTCCACCAGCACTATCAGATTTATCCACTCTTACTCTCACACACACCTCAGTTCCAGTTAGTCTAGCAGATCATTCTTCTGGAACTTGTTTGGAGGCCATTACTACAATGACCTCAATGTAAAAAGTAACTTTTTCTTCTTTCTTCATCTACTATTTGATTTCATCAGAAAGTTTTGCAGTTTACTGGATCTTGAGAGAAGCAAGTCCAGTTGAAATAAAATGCAAGAGAAAGGCTGAAATATACAGATTCAAAAGCGCAGGACTCCTCAAAAGCAGATATCAAATGAATTAACCCAAAAGATCACAAACAGGAGGAGAACTCATGAAATTGCCAAGAAAATAATTACCACACAAAAACTACTTAATAAGAAAGATAAGTCAACAGAAGTGATGGGAGAGAAAGAGGACTCCAACAAAAAAACCCACAAGAAGGGGAGGATCAAAGCAGCACGGCCAAGGATGCAGACCTTTTCATAACCCTGGGGTTGTAAAGGCCAGAGCCACAAAACAGCAGATGCATTGCCTTAATATTTACTGCAGTCTAGAGGGTTCCAGTTGCAACACCAAGCGTACACATTTATCCTCAAAAGCAGAAAAAAAAAATTGCAAAAGCACATCTGGCATCTATGCAGCTGGAAATGTGGGTGAGCAATGAGGAAGCAGCAGCACTCAGATTACAGCAGCATGATTTCAAACTCTATTTCCCTGATACTAACATCACACATTTTATCCATGCATTTCAAATATTAGCATTAACCTGCTGGTCTAAACTGTACTTGTACATTTTAAGGTACATTGACTATAAGCCCAAACCATGAGGTTTCAGCAGTTATTCTGAAGAAGTAAACAGACAGTGGGAGCAAAGTGAACTGTCTGTCTGCCGCTCAGAACACAGGAATAAGAGATCAGAATCCTGGAATGGTTTGGGTTGGAAGGGACATTAAAGATCATCTAGTTCCACCCCTCTACTATAGGTAGGGACTCCTTTTGCTAGACTATGTTACTTAAAGCTGCAGCTGACCTGGCCTTGAGCACTTCCAGGGATGGGACAGGTTGTTTCTCTGGACAGCGTGTGCCAGCGCTTCACCAACCTCATAGCAAAGAACTTCCTCCTTATATTTAATCTCAATCTACCCTCTCTCAGTCTAAAACCATTACCCCTTGCCCTATCACTACAGGCCCTGGTAAAAAGTCTCTCTCCATTTTTCTTATAACCTCACTGTATATGCTGGAAAGGCACAGTAAGGTCTCCCTGGAGCCTTGTCTTCTCCAGACTGAAAAAGCTCAACTTTCTCAGCCTTTCTTCATAGGAAAGGTGTTCCCTCTCTTTCATTTTTTGTGGCTTCCTCTGGACCTGCTCCTACAGGTCCACATCCTTCTCGCACTGGGGACCCCAGAGCTGGACACAGGGCTGCATGTGGGGTCTCACCAGAGCAGAGTAGAGGGGTAGAAGCACCTCCCTCAACCTGCTGAGATGTTTTTCCATGCAGCCCTAAGTAGAGTTGGTTATCTGGGCTGCAAGTGCACTCTGCTGAGTCATATCCAATTTTTTGGTCCATCAGCATCCCCAAATCCTTCTCTGAAGAACTGCTCGCAACCCATCCATCCCCAGACTGAACTGATACTGGGGATTGCCCCGACCCAGTTGCAGGGCCTTGTTGACCTTCATGAGGGTCACAGTGGCCCACTCCTCAAGCTTGTCCAGGTCCCTCTGGATGGCATCCCTTCCCTCCAGCAAATCAACTGCACTGCTCAGCTTGGTGCTGAGGGTGGAGTCACTAATAAAGATCCGGCAACAGTGAGGCAAGTGTCAAACACATCCACTGCTGAAGAACCTCTAGACTTTCTAGGACTGAACAGAGCATGCTCTATCAAAGAGTCTATCACTGGAGAAATATACAATTACCTGACCAATTGGTTGTAGATATACAGCTGGAATTTGGGGTGGAGGTTGGGAAAACAGACACTGAGAGAGGCCCAGTGGTGAGACGTAAAGACAGAGAAGAAGTAGTGAACAGGAGAGCAGTGTCTACAAAATAAGGAGGAAGAGTTTAAAACTAAGATAGCGATTAAGGCAGAAAGAATGAGAAAAGGATAGCATCTGGCAAAGAAATTTAAAGTTAATTGCATTTAACGTTGTATAGTTAATACCCAACATCTGCAGTACAAAAACTATACACTGTTATGCAGAAGGTTATAGAACATACACTTACAACAATTCATTTTCTGTTAATGAAGGACAAGCTACTTTAACATTGCTGTATTTTTCTTTAAATTTTGGAGAGTTTTATTACTTTGATGGAGATTTTCACAAGCACCAGTTAACACCTCAGCCTTACCTTTCTCACGCTATTCTCTCAAGGGTGTATTATTGTTATTAAAGAGCATGTTGGTTTTGCAATATCAACAATTTGCTGGTCTGAAACTTTAAACACATTTTCATTCACCTGGTGAAACCTCAGTAAAATTATTTCTACAGTAAGGTAAGCACCAGTGAAAGAGCAAAGAAAAACAGAGATTAAATAACTTACTTTTAAAGCATAAACAATTCCAGGAAAAGTCTTAGATACACCTGCCATTCACATTCTAGCTGCGAATTGGGATTTTTTGCAACAAAGTACGGACTTGACCTCAGTATATTCATACATTTAATTTGAAATAGTAACTGCAGAAAGATAATACCTATTGTTTTTTAAAAAATCTACGTAACTTACAACTCTGCTTAAAATGGTATTTCATAAAAGCATTACCATTTAAAGCCAATTCCTAATGAATTATCAAATTTATAGAAAAATACCATGCTCCATTTAGCTCTACCAACTACAATGCAAGCTAAGAAGCACACTAAAGAAAAGCAAATGAAAAGAAGCATTTAATTCATTATTGCACAGATTATCATTAATGCTGCATATGCAAGGAAAGCCAGGGGAAAGTGGTTAATTCTCTTTGACAGAGCATGCTCCTGTTCACATGCAGGCTACACAGACTCATCAGTTAAAATGCAAACAAAACTATTCTTTCATTCCCCTTTTAGCAGAAGACAAATATTAAAGCTGCTTTAATAAGGAAGCCAAAGGATTTCCACCTTGCTGTGGAGTACAGCAAATCCAGCACAGCAAGCTTTCCCAATTCCTTCCTCTAGATCCTTTTTGTTTATCATTCAGCTTTTTCCCTCGTACCCTATTTCCCATCCTGATTCCCCTCAAATGGCAGCTTGCTATCATTACATCCCAAACCAAACATCTTACTATTATTTTCATATGTTTTACAAATCAAGACAGTAAAAAGAAGATACCAGTCAGCACTATTTTTCATTCAATAAGGACTGCTATCACTACCAAAAAACACCTGCCAAAGGTGTGCAAAAAACTGTACAAGAGGGAAATCAAGTTTGAGAGAATCATTTATGCTTACACAAAATACTTCTCTCCTTTGAACATATACAACAATCCAAGACTTCTAAAACCATAAAACCAAAAATACATGACCACATATATCACACACAATTTCCACTTGTTCTGCCTAAAAATAATTGTTCCATCTCAAATCCTGATATCCAGCTTTTGAAAAGTATCTCCAGGTGAGCAATACTTCCAACTACATAAAGTAATAATCACATGATGACTAAAATATCTTTAAAGGTAGAACATACTTTATATCTACTACTATCCCTTGTAACAGTAACAATTATCAATATTTAAGTCTTTATGCAATTGTAAATGTTGCTTAGAAATTAAGGTACTTTGAAAAAATAAGATTTCAAGAACAATATTCACAAAGCCACTACCTAATAAAAAGAGGCAAATGAAGTCTTGAATATACAAGTATATTTGTCATCTTTTTTAGTATTAATACTATAGCTTAAAATGCATAAGGTGCAGATTTTTTTTTTATCACCATTTGAAATCTGTTGAATCTTGTGTGGGAAAAAAGTAAGATTTAACAAAAAAATACTTTTAACAAAAAAATAGGATCAGAAGAAAAAATAGTATTTTCTTGAAACCCTAGAAGTCAGCATGGCCTACAACACACAAGCTTTTCAAGTCTCCATCTTAAGACATTTACCAGTCTGAAAAGATACTTTGAGAATTTGCCATTACGATAATGGGGTGGTTTTCGTACAACTTGGAATGCCAGGAGTTTAGTTTTGGAAATATGACACCTCAGAAACTTTTAATTATCAGTGATTTTGGCTGTTCAGTTTACCAGATGCTACCAGAGAAATCCAAATAAAACAGCAATCAACTCAGGCTAGACACGAAGGCCATGAAACTATAACATATTTTTATTTTTTCCTACTTACATCAAAGCCTCCCTTACTGCTACTGGGTTTTATTTTCATCATATTCAAATAGTGCATGGGTGGGAAATGTGCTTCTCAAATGATTGCCAGCAAAAAGCTGCTAAGGAGTCCAGGACTCCTTTACATGGCACTCCTTGCTTTGGAATGTTTTATCCAGCTGTGTCTGGAGTCTCAAAACATATTAAGATCACCTAAAGTGCAGTGACTATCTTGGTTCTAAGCTCAAAAAAAATTGTTTAAGCAAAGACTATTTCTTGTGGCAACTAGCAGAAGTCAGACTTTCAAAGGATTAGTCTCAAAAAAGAATTTAAGGCTTCAAACAAATGAGCAAAGGCAGGTAAAGTGCTTGGGATGTTTTGTGCACACGAAGTGATTCCTACACTGAAAGGATGCAGAAAAAATTTTTTATCTGAAACGATTTCACAGGTGAAGTCAGGAGATTCATCTTAGGTTTTCAGACCCAGGAACTGCACATAGATTTTGTTATTTCCTCTGGAGCCTAACAAACGTTTTCAACATTTTTCCAACCTGTGAACCATGTGTCTTCTCAGTCACATACATACCACCTCCATTAATAAAGAAAATATTTAAAGAATTCATTCTAGCTGATTATAACGCAATCAGAATTAAAATTCAGCAGCTGGATAATTAGATAGAAATCACATACCTCACAACCTCAGTGTCGTTCTGGGAGTCAGATCTGAAACTCAGTTACTAGTTTTTCCAGAAGACAATTGCTACCGTAAGTTACATGTCAACTCAAGATAAAAATTGGCACTGTAATTCCAGAGTCTCACTCCCTATATTTTTTTCCTCTTTAAGGTAAAAGGGGAGATACAAAATACAGGCACCATATTGATCATTCGACTTCAGGTCTCTTATTGCAAGAGAAACTCTGACAGGATGTGCTGTGAAGCCAGAACCTGCCCATATTCCTTGTACCTACAAACATCACCATCTCTTAAGCTGATTTGCTTTTACCAACTCTATCAAGTACAAAGAATATGAAACCAAATCCTCTACCATAAATCCTTGACCACATGGTCTGCCAGAATGTTTGAATCTTAGTACTCATGCAAGAACTGTAGCCTTTAAATTGTATTCAAAGATTAATACAGTTTTATTCATGCTTCCAATCAGCTGTTTTCCAGGCAATTCAGATCAAAGCGTGTGTGATATCAACACCATTAATATTTCTGATGGCCATTTTTAGTGCAGATGTGGGCCAAATCAACTCATTCTATTAAAATAGCAAACTTTTGTAAAAGAGAAAAAATATAGTTACTTTTCATCCATTCTGCTGCGCATTTTTTTAAGTTTCTGCATAATGCTGCTGGTCTCACTGCTGGAGATGGAGATTGGGGAAGGGCTGCGTGTTTCTGCATCAGTTGGAAGTGGGCTGGAACCATTGCTCTGCTTGATGTCATCCTCACTGGGAAGCTCCTGCAATTGAAGGGTTAAAACAAAAAAGCATTCAAAGTCTATTCCAAAATCCTTTAAAAATTGTGTTAATTTAGCTTGTAATCTCTAGATTACATGAAATACTACTTCAGGTAAATCTGTCCACTTGCAGATTTAACTACATTTTCCAACCTCATTTTTATTTGACACAGAGCTTTTAGCATACCCTTTCTCTCCATAATTTAAGCTTTCCCCTAACTGCATCCAGGATAGAAAAAAAAACCAAACACAAAAAAAACCCCAAAACAACAAACCACCAGAATTCAGTGACCCAAACAGGAAACCAATATTTTCTATAGTACTACTGTTAAACTTGTGTCTTCTCAAAAATTTTTAAGGAGGCAGACAGTTACCAAAAGCTCATTTTACTACCTTGTAAAGTAGATGCAAGAAACTTAGCTTAATTACACTAATGCACATAGCAACAAGTTTTGGGGTTAGTGCTTATATTTAGTACTTTGGGCCTGACAAATAATCAAACAAAAATCAAAGCCTGAGAGATCTAAGCACCAAAAAACTCACATTCCCAAAGTCATTAGTGCAGCTTGAGAATGAACAAAACATCTACTGTGGACTTAAAACATTTCTTCACTTCTCTTAAGGCATTTCCTTAAATGATGCTCTAAAGGAATTAAACATAAATTGCTGAGATAAAGGGGTGAGACCATTTCAGGCAGACAAAACTTCCAAATGATAGGCCCAATCTATCTAGATAGTAGATACCCTTTCCTATAAACACTGAGGCTGCATGGCTCAAGAGGGAAGACTCCAGCTTCTGCGCTGAACACTCACCAGCTTGTTTTCTCCTGCAGACTTCAGTTTTTCCTGCAGTTTCATGGTAGTCTGACGGATTCGCTCGATTTCCGCCTGCTGTTTAAGGATGAGCTGCCTCTCCTTCCGAGCAGCCTTGTTCGCCTCCTGAAGACGCTTAATTTCTGCCTTTTAGGTACAAAAGATTCAGCATCACTGACAGATCTCTCTCAAGAACACACTCAAAGCTGCCACAGTGCCCTTGCTAGGGGTTTGACATGACTGCAATTACATGAGGAAGGAACTAGGCTGAACTTCAGTAGCAAAGAACTCAACATCAATTAATAGTTCAGAGTCTCAATCATGAGATTATAGACAGAGAAGGACCCTTTAGAACAGGGTGTTGCATATGACTGAAATGCAAATAAAACTTACAGGTGAGAAATACTGCTGGTTCTCCATTCCTATATGTACAGTGGCTGAAACTTTTAATGGGTACACATGGCTTTCAAGAGGACTTTCCAAGAGGGCATCCCTTACCTTTTCTTGCTGCAATCTCAGCAGCAGACCACGCTGCCTCTTTCGAATAGGAGGCATCTTATCATCCTCTCCCTTGTCTCGCAAATGCCTGCAAATAGATTGAAAGAAAGAAGTATAAATAAAGTAATAAGATTACATCATAATAATAATAAAAAATAATTAAAAAGTGCACAACAGGCCTTTTACTCTTTAAAGTGAAAAAAAAAAAGTTTACTTTTCCTATTCTTAATCCGTGGCATGCTCTGTGGTGGAATATTTTGCACCGTTTGGTCAGATGGGCACAAGAAAAAGGCCAGTGCAGGTAATAGGAGATCTCACAAGAATGGGCAGAAGTTCTGCAGAGGTAGCACACTCACCATTTCAGAAATACAAAAGGAAGGACACTTGGCTCACTACCTAATAATCCTTTGTCAAATCCACAATAACAAGAAATCGTAAGAAAATGTCTGCTGAGCAATGGTACTCTCATGCAGAGAAAACTGCTGATTAAATCTGGCCACTGCTGTTTGCCAGTAACAGCGGGCACTTCAAGTAGACTTCAGGACAAAGGACATCTGAGATTGGAAACAAAATACTAAGTACAACATGTATCCAGATTCACAAAATGTGGCCTGAGTCAACCAAAACGACCTCAGATACCCAATCAAGCAAAGAAAGGTCAAACTGTTTGACATTTCTATACCTTCCTGAATTGAGACGTGTAGAGTAATGGTTGGCAACTACTTTCTCTAACTGACAACAAACATCTGATCTTCTACTGTTTCAGTGAAATTCTCTCTAAATCAAACCACATTCAATGTAAATATCAAATATAAACTGGGTCCTGGTCTTTCCAAGTCCCAGAAGCAATTGTACAGAATACTGATGTGAGAAGATTGGTTCAAACCTAATACTTAGTAAGGGAGTGGTAAGGTGGAAACAAAACCTTACAAACTAGAAGGAAATGGTCAGCCAGCAGTAATAAATATTCAGAGCTGCCTTACTTTTTCTGGTGTTCCAGCCAAGCCAGCTCAGCCTTGGTCTTCTCTTTGAGAGCCTTCTCCCGGAGCCGGAGCAGTGAGGACTGATGAGCTGCTCGCATTTCCTCCTCCTTCATGTACTGTCTTACCATCTCCATGGTAAACTTAGAGAAGCTATCCTGCCCCCCTGAGAATGGCATGCTTAGCTCCTAGCAGGAAAGACAAAGCTGGCATGAAAATACAGAAATGCCAAGGCTTTTTTTCAATTACAAAGTGCATGTCCATGTGTGTATATACACAGATACACCAAAATAGACGGAGGAAGGGAAGCTGTTTTTCCTCTGAGCTTTGTGCAGACCAGCTTTTTTTGCCCTGGGCTGTGTGACAGTTTTGGGAGGTCCTTGCTTCAGCCAGAGAGATGAGGCATCCTCTTGTATTTCCTAGCTGTGTGTTAGCATTGTTGGAGGACTTAATCCACTGAGCTTTTAACATCTACCTCAAAAAGTCACTCCTCCTAAGCCACAAGGTAAAGGCCTGGATGGACTGTTCCACAAGTCATCACACTTGTACAACAGTGACATAAAGCATGATTCATACACCTCTCTGTTTTGAGGTGCTTAGAGACCCACAGGGAGGAAAAGAACCCTCAACCCTGCAAACACAGCTAAGAACAGCTCACCTGAAGCTTATCAACTTAACCATGTCAGCTCAGTTAATTTAATTTAACTTAACTATGGTTGCCTCATGTACCTTGATAGATGACAGAGCTGTTTTGTCTGGGGACACTTCTTCATCAGAATCATCACGACTGCCCCGCTTCTTCTCCAGGTTATTTCTGCGATGACTCTCAGAGGGCAGCAAAGACCGAAAAGATTTTTCTTCAATCTCATCCTCTGTCATGGACTCATCAAATTTCAGGGAATACTCTGTTGCAACAGAAGCAGAATCTGAGGGAGAAATCAGGCAGGTGGCTTTACACTCAGTTTTGCACCATGAACGCAATTTTAATCTGTCTCATCTCAGTAAAGTTAGGGGGGCCAGAAAGACAGGGAGATAATTAATGTAGAAAAATGGGTCTTTAGAAAAGAGTGATTTTGAGTTAGAGGATATCTGTTATCCAGCTTCAAGAGACCTAACAGACTTGTGTACACACGTATAAACACACCTGGAGTTGCTGAAACATTTGGTGTTGTGCCTGCAGGTTCAGCAGGTGAGCATCCGGCTAAGCTAACACAGCAGAATCTCAAAGGTCCCCATCTCACTGTGCCATCCTCTGTTATCTCTTACAAGACTACAATTCACCTGGGGCTCAGCTTTCTTCACACACATTCCATCATTTATTTCAGAAATTCATTCTGAAACAGCACCACCCCTCCTCCCTCCCCCCTTACCACCTTCAGACCCATCACACACCAGCAGTACAGCCAACCTTTTTCATCTGGCAGGGACAAAACGCTGTCACTGGGCAAGGAATCATCTGCAGCAGTCTGAGCCTGCTCTTCAATACTGCTGGCTGTCTTCTCACGACGGGAAAGCTTCTTCTCGTTCTCCTTAGAAGATGGAACTGAAGGACTCTCCTGGCGGCTGCTGGTGCTACTGTGTTATCCAGAGATTAATTGTTTTTAAATACTTCGCACATTTCAAAATACTTATATTACCTTACTACTGTACACACCATAATTGACATCACAACAATAAACAACATGCAGAGGGTTTGGTTTTGGTTTTAAAATGCAGCTTGGCTACTTTAAAATTCCAAGTTTCATCAGACTATTGATTGTTGTTTTTATTCTAGCTTAAAATCCACGTGGTTTGAAGGTGTGCACATCCTTTACCTGGTAGTGAGTAGTGATGATAAAAAAACGCCAACAAATCTTCTTTCAGATTTTAAAAGAATTAGTAAATTAGAAATTCTGTTTTAGAAGTTAGAAGAACTACAGAAGACAAAATTTTTCCAGTTCAAGATCAGAGAAGGGCTGTGAGAAACTTCATGGGACCTAACTAGATCAGGTAAGTGAACAGGACACAAAAAGCTTCTTACCTCTGATCATGAACCTTTGATCTTGAGGACTCAGAGTAACTATCAAACATTGGTGAGTATGTCTGTTTTGAGTCACCTGTCTCCTCTTTACCTTGTGATATGGCACCAGACTCACATTTCCTGGAAATGAGAAGCATTTGGGGTAAATCTGCATTGCCCTAAACACAGGAGTAATACAGTTTTCATGAGCTTTCATCAGTTTACTAGAAGACGTAACAGCTAAAATTTCTGCTAAAAGATTCTTTAAAGCTTAAACCAGGTTAAATCATCCCACAAAACATTTAGATCACCTTTTTTCACTCTTTTATGTAGAGTTTTACAGAACCAGGTAAGGTTGCCTTTGGTGTACGCTATTAAGGGCATAAAGACGGAATCCAAGTTCATCTTAAATGCTCACTCATTATGACATCTTAACATTTTCTGCAAGAATAGGTGAAGCAAAACCTAACAAATCTTACTTCCCCCTTCCCAAGATGTGAGACATTAAGCCAAACCTGTTGGCATCAGCTCGGGCCCTCAGCTGTTTCATGAACTCTGAATGGTGCTGCCGCTGGTGGTCAAACAAGGAGGAGACTGGAGCAGCTGGGGCACTGACAGTGTCTGAGATCTGGGTCCGTGCTAACTCTGTCATCTGAGTACAACAAAAACCATAGTGAGCTTATCAGCCTCAAGATGCTTCTGGAAGAGAAAATAATCATTCTGGCTGGCAATGCAGGGATTTATAACAACTGAGTAAGACATGGGGTTACAATGCTTGGTAACTATACGTGGCACTTCTGGTGGTAAAAGTGCATACTGCTCTGTGAATACGTATTCCTCCATACTCCACTCCTTTCCACATAATAAACTACAGTGTACATTCAAAAATATTCCCAGCACATTGGTGGCAAGTGTTTCCACTGCTGCATTCCAGTTAAAATGAATGGCTGTTCAACTGAGTACCTGGAGTCATTTGAGACCAGAGATGGAAAAGCTACTCTACTGACCCAGCAGCAGTGACCAGGTCATCCCCATCAGCCTTTCCACCAGCACTTCTTATGATCAGACTTCAAACTTCAAGCAAGACTTGAAGAAATTAAAACCCTACACCAAATAAAAGCTATCTTCTCTGTTTCTTGTCCATTGTTTCTTAACTGGTTTCTATCCACTTCAGCTCTAAAAACTACAAGTGTTTCTTTGCCTTTATCCAAGACTTCACTACCCTACTCCCAGTGACCAATACACAGCATCTATTTGAGGTGTCTGAGCTTTTCTGCTCCTTTAACCCATTCTTGTCTACTCAAAAATTATTTAAACTTCACATATTTGGCAGAGCCCAGAACAAGTACATCAGTATTATTCTACAATTCCATTATTCATCATAAAACCAGCCTTAGTGAGCACCAAAATGTGCGCGAGCTGTGAAGAAACAGTTCTGTTCACACTCATCAGCCTTTTGCACTCCATCCCATAACACTGACCCACAGTTACTGTGATTTCTAAACTGTGATGGAGTAAGAGCATTTCTTGGCTACTGTGTTCCTTATCCATGTTTGAAGCAGCTGCTACATATGGGAACAAGAAGTATAAAAACTGATAAACTGATATAAAAACTTGAAAACTAATAAATATTCTGTATAGCACGAGAAGAACAAAGAGAGATTCAAAAAGAAGAAACTTCAAACTCTGTACCGAGTCAAGAGCTTTGCTAAAGATCTTCCCCTCTCCTTTTTTTTCTAATTTTATTTGTTGTTCCTCCACCTTCAGCAGTAAGCAAAATTTCAATTCTCTGCTTTTCTAATTTAATTTGCACATGAAACAGATACAGGATCAATCCCTGATGGATAGCAACTCTTACAAACAGAAGATACTGTGTTCACTGTCATCAATCTATCCTGGAAGAACAAACTCCTTAACATTTCATTAACTGGAAGATCATAAGAATATGGAACAGGGATTTAAGGCTTCTGATTGACTTCTAAGTAACAATGCCAGAGAACCTCCTTTGAAGTCCTATCATTTGTCATCTTATGAAAGTGAAGAATTTGTACAAAAGATGACACCAAACAGAAAATAACTTAAAAGGCAAAAAAGTATTCACAATAATACTGAGATTAAAACAGCTTTTCTTTTTCCCTAGGGCCTCACCTCCCGGAGCTGGTAAGTGGCATCTGTAGTGAGCAGTGAAGGTTCTGCCTGTTTGGCTGCAGCCTTGCACGGGAGCTCCTGTCCAGCCTCCTGCCGTGACTGGACCAGCTGCTGCAGTGACTCTGCATGGACCTATGCAGAAAACACAGACAGTTCAGTTCTCCAAAGTGTCCTGGCTATAGCAACTACAGATTTATTTCTCAAAATCTGCCAGAAAAAAGTTTGAAATAGGCCCTTGAGAGTTTCTTTTAGCTCTATTAAACCCTTTCAGCACTTTTGTATGTTCACAGCTTCAAATTAAGAATACCTGTAGGCATGGATTTACTCACAGCATTTTGCCTCTTACACACCCCACATTTCTGAAGGGCAGCCTTACCTGAGCTGCCTTCTGCCTTGCCTCTTCCAGTTGCCTCTGACTTTCTAAAGCTTCTTGTTCAGCCTTGATTTTCCAAAGAGCCAAGTCCCGTTCATGGCGCTGCTGTTGTGCCTACAGATCAGGAAAATGAGTTTTAACCATGCAAGTTAAATATAACGACCTGATTTGCCTCAGCCACTGGTTGCAACTACTTCTGAAAGATCTGGATCTACTCTGCTGGGGGTATCTCTTTTGCTGAAAACAAAATTTTTAAACCACTGACTTTCTTCCTTTTTAGGGCAATGCACATTCCCCGTACTCCTCCACCACAGTGCAGAAAGGAGTTTAGGAGATCAGTTAATTCAACAAACTAGAATAAACAACCTTGTCAACATAAGCAAACCTGAAAAAAATACTGTTTTTGTGGAATAAAGCAAATCATCCAGCACAAACAACTACACTGTATAGCACTGGAACCCAACATCAATCCCAGTGAACAATCACACTTTTATCTGAGGAACACAACCAAAACAGTGATTCCAGCTAATGGTATATTAATGACACATATTCCAGAGAAGCTACTTCCTTGGTGTTAACTTAAAATAGGAAAGATAACAGACATTAATTCTAAAAAATGGGCATTATCAGAGATGCCCCATCATGCCCAATACAATTTCTCTGCACTGCTAACAAAACCTTAACTTGCCCTAACTTGATTAATTTTCTTGCAAACGAGCAATAGAAGAAAAAAAAAAAAAGAAAGGTTATGACAAAGAAGTATTTTCCCCTTACCTTCAGAATCTGAGCCAAAGAAACACTCTCCTGCTGGGCAAGGGAAATGCCCCGTACTCGCTCCAGATCCGAGAGCTGCCGCACGGACTCCTCGATAGCGCTCAGGTAGTTCAGTTCTGCTGACAGACGGTGCTGCAGCCCCGCGGGGGAGAAGCGCATGCACCCTGCAGTAAAACACACATTGCTCACCCTCACAGGCTTCAGGATCCCACAGCAAAAACTCAAGGAAAAATGCTGTAGCTGCTCTGCCATTAGCATGGTTTTTACAAAAACTCACCGCTTGCTGATGTTGCTCCTGCTGCAGACCTGCTGGTTCCCAGGCCTGCATCAGGGAAGGCCACGTTTGGCTTCAGCCCTGCGGCTGTACCTCCAGAAAAGCCAGCAGGTGACTTGACTCTTTCTGCTGTATTGCCTACAGAATCAAACTGCAACATTTTTTGGGAGCCAGGAGATGGGGAAGAAGTCGGTGTCTTCTGGGTTCTTCCCTTGTCGGAGAAACTGACAGTGAAACAAAACCCAAAAGGAGTCAATATTCTCCTAGTCCAGCCATTTGATAAAACAATAAAGCAATAACCTTGTTCTTCCATTCCTACACACAAACAGATCCACGTAAAGGGCACAGCCTGTTCAGTTTGCACAGGCCCAGTTTGTCTTCAGGAAATGGCCTCACAAGATGCGTTTTGTCCCCAAATCCCAGTTCAGAGTTAAGTTTCTAGAGCACTCTATTTGCCCCAAGTATTAAGCCTAGTTAGCATGTACACACACAGACCCAAAAATTAAAATGATAATTAACACAGTATCTTCATGTTCTACATGACCAGACAAGCAGTTTCAATGCTTCCTGTTAGGAGCCTGGCATGACAAAGACAGGATGTAATCATCTGCACGTGCATTTCAACTAATGAACAGTTTACTATCAGCACATGGATGCACTTGATTGTGGCAATCCACTTCCCTGAGTCTTGATCTCTCTCCTAAAATGCAATGGAAACCAAAACTTGACTTAAACAATTCCTAATATACTATAGTAACACTTTTTGAGAGAAGACATTTCTTTTTGAAACAGAGAAAGCAATACAGATGCTCCTTAAATTTACTATTTCAATTTTATTAAGCTGAAGAGGATTAACAGTGCCTGTTTAAATCCTTTGGGAAGACATTCTGCTTTACTTGGCTCATCTTAGGAGTTCAAAGGACCTTTCAAACCCAATAGTGGATGCCAGCAACAGTCACCAATAGGAGCCAATACCTCAGAACTGCTCTAAACCAACACAGAATGAGACATTATCATTTGATGCTTTTTAGAAAAAAGTGCAGTGAAAACTGAGTGTTTCATAACCACCTCCTGTGGACAATTACCAGAAAAACTGCATTTTTAGCTAGACAAAAAGAGGTTGCAAGAGAACACTTATGTTTCTTTCTTTTTTTAATATCCTCTTTTCCAAGGAGTATATTAGGATGCCAAAAGGCATCGACTCACAGAGCTGGGTAGGTTTTGTGAGTATTTGCTGAACACAAGTACAGCCAAAATTGTTCATATATCTACTGAAAAAAGAAGGGTCACTGCACAGGTTGAATAAACTCTGACACACTTCTAACAGACCTTTTCTAGAAGAGGGAAACAAAAACTATATTTCAATGCTTAACATACTGAACATGACAGGACACCAGGTTTCATATTTAAATACAGGGAAAAAATGTTTCCTGCATGCACATCCTACTAACATTGGACCGTTTCTGTTAATTCCCTTTTGCATATCAAAAGACACAGCCAGTAACACTACCAAGCGTCATTACATTTGCATAAAGTCTTGTAACATTCCTGTTACCTCATCAGGGAGTGTCCAGACAAGTTTTCCAGTGTGCTGTCTGTATCTGGGTTCTGCTCATGCTCTTTATTAGAAATTCTGCCACTCAATAAGGATTTCTTAGCCTGTTGGGATTCCCACTCTAATTCAGACAGTATTTTATCTTCTTCCACAGAAAAGTGGTGAGAACTTCCATTGAAAGAGTCCAACCCTAAGAAGCAACAACAGTGTCAAAAGTTTGTTTGGTTCTACAGGTGAATACCTTACCATCACAAGCTCCAAAAAAATAATTGAGAAGTTTTTCCCTGATTAAAGAAGCCTTTGAATTAGAAATCTATAGATCCAACAAGCAAGAAATGTAGATTTGGTGATGAAGTTCTCTTCTGTATATTGTGTTCACTGCCAAAACTGTCACTCAGCTTTCATCTCAGCACACTATCAGTTTAAATGAAGAAAATACATATTTGATTCTTTACCACTGATAATCAGAATACAGCCTAGCTTTTTGGGGGAAAGGTAAAGAATTCTGAAAAAAAAAATAGGAAGAGAGACAATTTAGAATGCCCAGTCCTATTTTTGTCATGTTTCTATTGGCTTAAAACCTAGGTTATTTTATCCATTGCTTATATACTACGAGTGTACCAAGCCTCGAGTTTCTTTGTGCTTTTGTAATGTACAGGATACCACAGAAACCGATGTATTTATTAATTTATGCTCTGATGAAAACTAACTGTGATCCAAAGACAAAGCATTCAGGCAAATTTGTTGTCACCTTCACAAACATGCCCATAACTCAGAAGCCTATTGGCATTTTTTCACTAGAGAATCTAAGGATAGTATTAAAATTAACTGATGTATTAGAAGGCTGGTTAAGGAAGGGAAATTTTTCAATGCTGTTAACAACCTCTTGCTTATTTAACTTTAAATTACTGTATTTTAAGGTCAGAGAATAACCAGAGTCAACAAGAATCTAAGAAGGAAGCACTGGAGGAATAAACCAATCATTCTATCAGTATTAAATTACAGTTTCCAGATATGTAGGGCTGCAATTTTCCTAACAAGAAAAGCCTTCAGAAAGAAGGATACTCTAGAGCCAAGCATTGCACTTACGTTCCTTTTTCCCTCTCTTTTTGGAGGAAGCAGATGAGCGGGAGGAAGCCACAGACCGGGGTCCAGACGAGTGCTGAGAACCAAGCTCCACAGATCGAGGCTCAAGGGGAGACTTCCTACTGGGAATTTCTTCCTGAATGCTCGAATTACTGCTGCCAGCAACACTAAAAAGGAGCACATTGATGGTGATTAAGGGCTTGCAGCTCCCACGTTACACTGTGCACAAGAAAACTGCCACAGATGACTAAACTGCACTAACAAGCCCATCTAGAAAAGCATTAGTTTTGAGATTAAAAGCTATAATAGCTAAGATATTGGTAAGTTTGATACGATACTGAACATATTGAAACATGCTTCCAATAATATAAAAGACTAAAAAATGGATAACAACTATCCTCTCCAATTTTAACTCTTAAGAGCTATTTGACTCCAGACTTGAACAATGTAAGAAAAACTCAAAATGTGACTGCATTTCAGATAATCTCTGGGCATACAGATATCAACTGCCAGAAATATGAGCAATTTTCAATAAAAGATTACAAAAGACTTGCAAAAAAGAAACATCAATGCATCATACACTAAATAGTACCAACAGAAGTTTTAATCAGAAAGAAACCATTTTTTGCAGCCAACATTTTCAGTGTGCAAAGTGCCTTTTAACTTCTTTTCTTCTGAAGTTAAGTATCACTGGCACAAACACACTTGTGGCCTCCCCCAAGGTGTCCAGAAGATATAAATATAGCTTATTACAAAAAAGGGGGTCTTGGAAAATTCAGGAAGCCATGTAGTAGACATGGAGAGTCTAGGATCTACAGTCTTCAAATTTTAATCTGAACAAAAGCTTTTAAAAATTCTTACAGACAGTTTATGTATCCATTACTAAGTAGGCACTGACAAATGCTTCCTGAAAGCAATTACAGATTTTATACAAAATTCTGAAGTACTGAAGGCATTTTAAGACTTACAAATAGCTTTTCTATTTTTTCTAAATTACTGGAGTACCCAAATTGAGCATTATTGCAGCCACAGAAGTCAGAGAACTAATTTTCACCAGACTACAAAGGATAACAATCTTATCTAAAGCTACCTGTCCAGGCTAAAGAACATAAAAAATCAGACAGGTAACAGGAGTACTGGACTCTATCTTAACTATGCTGGCATTATATTAACTCCAAGGTCTTAAGAACCTTAAGAACCTTCACCACTTCGACTAGTATAGTGCAGCACAGCAAAAACATATCCAGCATATTATGAAATAAATTTTGTATTAACTATTTTCTCTTGAATTCTGCATTTTTATTTTTCTAGAAAGTCTAACCCAGTTACCTGAGGTCACGTGAAATTTTTTTGTCTGTTAAAGTGCTGCTTCCTTGTGATGAGGCAAAATCATCTTCATAAGAAGCCACACTCTCTGGAGGGCTCATAGCAGGGAGCAAAGGCTGCAGAAGGGCAGAGCCTCCATTCAGCCTTTCTTCAAACACTGAAGTGTGGAGAAAGAAGTGAGAGGACAAAAATTATAACAAATACAAATATACATCAAATAGGTTCTAGGAATTAAAAAGCTCCCAATCATGAGTTACAGTGACTTCCTTTCAAACACAGAATCATCAGGAGAACGGCAGTACAACTGTCCCATGGCAGTTTTAACACAACCTAACAAGCACAGTCTTCCTCTTTTTGTAAATTACTGAATGCTTTACCTCATTAACATACTCCAACCAAAACATTCTTGAAGAGGACAGTGCTTTAGAGTAGAGCCACCTGCAGAAAATGTCACGTAATCATCTTTAAAGAAAATAATATGAAGGTAAAAAGAATCAAGAAAAACCTCAAGAGAAAATTCAACTTCTCAGAAAACATTCCTCCTCAAAATGAGGAGGTCCAGGCCAGAGGCAAAGTACTCATAAAATGAGGAATAAATTTGTACAAAAAATGACAATGAAAAAAAGCAACCTGCATGACAGTTGTAAATCTGTACACAGATTCACATTTGAGACCTCTGAAAGCACATTCCTTAACTGTGAAATATAAAAAGTGCATGGAGCAGTAAGACTGGGAAAATAGCAATTCACAAGAACTTTGAGAAACGTTTCCATTTTCACCTTTTCCATGAAGCTGATAATTTTTTGCAAAGATGTTGATGACGCTGTGGGGACTTCCCTTTGCCAGTTCCTCCCAGGGCCCCTTGCTGTGTGTGTCACTTGTCTGAGTGAAAAGTGGCGAGTACCTCTCAGCTGCTTTCTGAAACTCCTTTATGGGCTCAAAAGCATTTCTCTCCCGAATGCAGAAATCCTTCTCTTTTAATGTCTCCAGCATCTTCAGTGGCAGCTGCTTGTGCTGGCCTCCTTCCTCTTCTGAGAGGTTTCCATCACTCAGGAGAGGCCCTTCGCTGATGGAGTCAATGCTGGACTCGTGAGGAGTAACGGCTTTGCTCAGAGGATACATCTGGCTCTCACGCCCTGGGGAGTCCGTCTGTCTCTTGGATAAATGTCCCAGGATCCCTTCATGCCTGTTAGCAGCAGGAGACCTCAATCCAAGCCTGACTACATCAGTAAGAGGTCTGATGGTCTCAGGGAGCTTTTTAAACTCACTGAGGTTGCCTACCCCAGGGAGGTTGTCATCAAAGGCTGTATGAGACATGCAGGCACCTAACATCCTTTGAATTCTGGCTGAAAAAGTATTTTCATTTTCCTCTCTCACAGGAGGACTCACAGCCTTTGCCCACCGTCCCTCATCCTGGTTTTCTTGCATAAATTCTGAGTTCCACATGGTACCATAGTTGATACCAGCGCCAGCCAACTTTTTGGCTTCAGTTTCAATCCTGCTAGAAAGGGAAGCAGCTGTAGCTTTCAAAGCTTCAAGGCGATCTAATTTGCTCTTATACTGGCTGGCAGTAGGTTTAGCTAAGAGGTTTTCCTGTGCAGCAGATGGATTCAGGTAAGACTGAGGCATCAGGGACCCCACAGGGGCAGAATGGCTCCTCCTGCCTGCCAATATCGCGTCACACTCCTTTGATAGAAGGTCCATCTGCTCCAAACTCCGGTGCTGGGAACAAGGGCTTCCACCTGAGCCCAAGAGAGCTTGGGGGTGGGGGAGCTGGACCCTTGGTCTCAACCTGTCTGGCTGTACCCATGGAGGCTCCATCAAATCGCTCCTGAAATGAAAGTCAACATTTACATTGATGACTTACACAAGTATTGATGTCTTAGATTAAAGCATCATTGCTACAAATTTCATTTAAGTACAAAATACTTTTTGGTGTAATCAGAGGGGCGGGGAATGGGACAGTAAACAGATACAGAAAGTTATTTAGTAAAAAAAACCAACAAACCAAACAACATAGCACCTCCCAGATCTGAAATGCCATTTATGGTGTACTCTTTGTTTTAGGGTTGTAACAAGCTGAGGTTTTCCACCATCAGCAGTAAGTCTTTTCCAAAAGCTTCCTGACTCCAAAAGGGAGAAATTTTTTTTTCCTTATCACCTGCCCATGTCCATAACACCAGAACACCTCAAAAGTCCCCCCAAAAAAACTTCTCTGATTACTATGAGGGTCTATGAATAACTTAAAAAGTCCTGTGAGTCTCATCTCTCCTCTACTATTAGCAATTACATTTTTTCTTTATAATGTTATACTAACAATATTTACTATATGGTTTAGCTGTTTATTATAAACAGTAGTACATGGCATTCCCAGTGAGCTTCCTTGAACTTTTCCAGAAGGGAAATGGGTCTCACCGAACTAAGTCAGAGTACAGATACTGAAGCAAGTACACATTTAAGAAGCAGACATTCATTACGCAGTTAAAAATGAAGACACTTGCAAAACAGGGATACTAAGGATATCCAAGAAATTTCAGGATTTTGAGTTCCTTCCATACAAGTGTTTAGTTAGGTACCTTGACTTGCAGTAAGAAAACTTTGATAATACACTGAACAATTCAAAGTTGGGAAAGCAGCATGAAAAGAAATAGGGAAAGGCTAGTTCCAAGCAGAAGCAGAGGTTTTTGGTACTTTATATACAGGGAGTAAATAATGGCTGAATCCAAGACAATAGATTAAATAGCAATACCGAGCAAATCAAGTAAGAAAAATCAACACATATTCATACGATCAGCTTCTCTTGCTCAATGGCAGAGGAAATAAGAGTTTCCCAACATGAAATACATATACCACTGATGTCAGCAAAACATTACCAGCAACCACCACTCACTTTATTTATTTACACACTCACAAAACAGCCATAGACAAAATTTGCATATGGTTTCTTGCATCAGCTTCCTCTTTACTGCGAGGAAAATGCTGTAACTGCCATAAAGACAATTACTTTCACTGGAACAGGAACTCAAGAGCCAAGTCTATTTTCACCTCTCAGAGATGAAAGGAGGAGCACTTCTCTCTCTCTCCCAAGGCCCCATCTGCTCACCTCAGCAGCGGCAGCTGCGGTTCCGAAAGGGACATGTCACTGCTGGAAGATGCACTCGGAGGACGCTCTTGAGCTTTGTTTTCTTTGTCAGATTCCCCAGATGGTTGATAACCAGGTCTGGGCTAGAGATGAAGACAACAAGAAAAATGCACTTTCAAAAGTGTGTCAGAGTTTAGGAGCTCTTGCCTCATTACAACTGAAAAGGCTAATATCCAGAATTCAGCCTCTCTTTAAAATAGGAAGATGATTATCAGTCAACTTTCTAGTAGGCTTTGCTGTGCCAAAAAGCAGCCATTAGCAAAGAGGCTGCACATTGAAATCACTATGTTTAAGCAAAGCTACACATTTTGATTTGTTCTTTTTTCTTAACTGATAACCACCAGAACAGCACAAGTCACAACCTCCCTAAACATAAGACTTCCTATTCCTGCAAACAACTGCAAGACATTTAGTGAATCAGCTGTACCTGTGTTTCCTGCACTGCAGGCAGCTGAGGTGGCTCTTCTAAAAGTGTTCGCTCCAGCAAGAGTTTGGAATAGGTTTCCTGTAACCGTTTGGCCGCTGAAGGCTCAGGAGGAGGTACATTCTTCACTTTAGTAACAGCCTCCTTCTGCTTTCTGTAGAGTTCTTGGAGCCTTTTGTTCTTCTGTTCTGTTGCTTCCTTTTGTGCTTTCTTCTCTTCATTCTGCTTCTTCTTCCTCTCCTCCTGCTGCCTGATGATGTACTGACGAACCTCATCACTGTCATAGTGGCGTTTCTTAGAGATCACCTGAGGCTCCTCACTGGCCGCTACCTTGTCCGGTTTCCTTTTGGTTGGACTGTGGCTCCTCATATTTTGAGTAGGCAAAATAGATTTTTGATTCTGCTTTTCCACATCTGTCTCTTGCTTTGTACTAATGGAATCCAACTGCAGGTCATCGAGAATTCCACGTATCTCCATGGGCAGGAAATCCTTGTTTACAGAGGCATGATCTTCTTGGTTATCACCTGGAAGAGCAGCTTCCAGTTTTCTCAGATTGGTCTCAGATCGTACTTTACTTCTTGATCTTTCAGAACTTCTTGAAGAGTTTTTATGTGTAACATCCAGTCTAGAATCAGAACCTGTTCTTCCAAGGCAGCCTGCTAAAGAATGAGATGTCAAATATGTCAGGTAACAATCAAATTTGGGAAACAGCTGCAAAAAGAAGGGTGAGGGAGGAGGGCAAATCTCACTGTGAAGGTCTTTGCTTCATTCAGTGTCACAGTTTTTTCTTAGATTGAGACCACACCCTTTCTACTCTTACCAGCCTCACCACCTCACTGCCATAAGAAGCACAGCAGTTCCCAGCATGCTTTATTTGTCCCGTCTCAGATTCTGGATAAATTCTGAAAAGGGCTGGTGGAGGAATCAATGAATATTTATGATGCACATGGATGACATTATACTGTATCTGGAAGAACCACAATTTCTGTTAAACTGGGATGCTCAATCATAGTTTATGGATTATACAGCACACCTTGAAAATTCATCTGGCCTGTGGACCACTGCTAGCCATTCCTTTCCCCACAGGCTTCAAGAGGCACATAGAGATTGCAGGTGGTCCATTTTTTTGGTTGCAGCCTATATCTCATCTTTTCCAGATACCCCAAGCACCCTTGCAGCACATACCACCCCTCAAGTCCCATGTGCAGGGACCATGACACCAAAAAAGTCCATAATGCACCCAGGAACAGAGGTTATGCATCCCAACTGTGGTTGTGAGCAAAATTTTCCCCCCACCTCCCTCAAATTCCAGGTTAAAAAATAGGAGTAAGTTTGATAAGAAATGTCTATCTCACAACAGTCCATCTCAGAAGTCTGCTCTAATCTGCAGACATGCAGTGTTATATAATAAAGTAAAATGAAGTAAGTCCAGTGATAAAAGAACAACTCACCAGTCTTGGCAGCTCTCTCTCGGCCTGTTCTGTCACTGGATACAGCTCTTCTGTCCTGTTCTATTCTGGGAGCTGGACCTAGGATCTTTTTTACCAGCTTTTGTCCCTCCCTCCAGGAGGATGCACTTATCAAATAATTTCCACCTGCAAAATAAGGAATAAATAAAAGTCAAGCACTAGAGGATTTGCCATGGTATCAGAAAGAAGTATTCATTGCAGCCATTTATTTCTGTACCATTTAATTCTGCATTAGTGGTACAGCTGCAGTTACATGAACAGTCAGAACACTGATGACCCAGTGTAACACCCAAAACACACTGCAGCACATTAAAACCCTACAAAAGCTGATTTAAAAAAGAAGATGGTCTAAAAGAGGAATGCAGGTCTAAAATATACAAACAAGCCTTACTAGGGACAGGGGTAATATTTCTAGAGCTGTTCACCACCACTCAAATATGGAAAATAAGAAATAAAAACATAAAAGCAACTAAATTGTTGTAATAAGAGGAACAAAAATAAAGGTGAGATATAAAAACCCCTTAACCTTCCTATTAAAATAGTATTAGCTAATACTCTAGGGAAAAAACCCAAAACTACTTTAAAGTTTTTTACAGATAATTAATTGGTGAGATACACGTCTTGTGAGGAGGTTAAAAAATACCAAGCAGCATGCTAACTCACTATCTCTTAGCTGGGACTTCTGTTCCAGCACTGAAAACAGTTAAGAATAAACCCTATGAGTTGATACTTAATTCAAGGACAGAATACCTTGCAAGCGACAGAAACCCAATCAAAATGTTATAGGATTATTTTATCATTCTCCATGTAATTAAATGATAACAACTGGTTATGGTGGCATCTTTACCTAATATTAGATAGATTAAATGATAGGTTTACTCAACTCACCAACTTCCAATACTACTACTAATTTTTTTTTAAAATAATGACCTTAGAAGTGCTTTGGAGAAAAACATAGTATTAAAAAGAAAATATATAATCTATAAATTAATCAGACCTTTCAGGGGTATTTAATTGCTAGGAAAGTACCTAACTTGAGTATACAATATAAAATTTGCAGCTGATTTTTAACAGTTCCATTTCACGCTCTACCTCCAAGAGCTCTGTCTAAAGAAACCTCAGCCACTGCAGCATGAGATCACCATAGCCAAACAAAAAAGGGACTTACTGGGCCCAACAGCACTTTGAAGACAGGATACCAATAATGTCAAGTGAAATCCAGCACAGCAGAATAATTGTTTTGGCAATCCCAGTCCTGAGTTTCCAACCCCCTTTCTTGTTGTTATTTTAACCTAGAAGTCTGCAGCCCACTATTCAACCCTTTGCTAACAGAACTCCTTGCTTGCACTGTAAATTATCCAAGTATTTTATAAAAGAGCTGTCACTTGAAACATGCCATTACAAGCCTCTTTGAAACAGAGGCATCAGCCAAAGGGGTTCTCCTGCAGAACTGACTGTTCTCAATTAGTTTTGTGTGTGTTTAAAGAGCAACTGTAAAGTGTCATCTTCCATTTCAAGTCAGCTGTTTAACTAAAACACGCCAATAGGGCAGAACACGACCTGTGCCTGTTAATAGCCTTGGCCATGGTAAGCAGTTTCTCCCTGCAATGACTGGAGGAGGATGGACTAGCATGGATATGCCACTTAGAGCTGGTTCTTGTCTTCCAGGGATTTCAGGTCATCATTTTCCACACATTTAATCCATTATAACAGGGGGTGGCTTTGTACATAAGAGAGAGGCTGGAGCTCACAGCTGTTGGCTCCCTTGAAGGCAGGGAGGACTCCGTGCTAACCAGTGACAGGACTTGAGGGAATGGCCTAACGGTGTGCCAGGGGAGAGGTAGGTTGGATATGAGGAAAAGGTTCTTCATCCAGAGGGTGTCTGGGCACTGAACAGGCTCCCCAGGGAACTGGTCACAGTCCCAAGATTGATGGAGCTCGAGAAGCGTTTGGACAATGCTCTCACGCACCTGGTGGGATTGCTGGAGTTGTCCTGTGCACTGAGCACCTCCCTCACTTGGAACTGTCAAATATATAAGACAGCTGAGTGTGATTCCTCAAGTAAGGATTGATCAGCATAGGAGGGAGCAAATCCATGCTTATCACTTGAAGTACTAGTACTCCTTACCACAAAATATTCACAAGCAGGATTTACAGCATCCAGAAGCACATATTCCCTCTCTAAAAATCCTTTCTAATAATTTTTAAAGCTGCTTTTTTTAAATCTTCAAAATGTTTACAGATTATGGATCACTGCACTTAAGGAGAAATATAAAACCTTAACAGGGGTTCAAGAGGTGCCTAAACCTGCATATATTTAAAGAAAAGAAATTGCTGGGTGTGTGACTCCAGCCACTAACTACTCACTTTATATGAAAACTGAAACCAAATATGAAGCATATTTGGAAGTCTTCCTAATTCTTTTGCTGCCAATATCAGAGATTAATACTACTGGAAAACTAAGAAGCACTGACAGAATTCCACACGTGGTTAATTTTATTTTCTTCTGTAAGACAATGCTCTAGAGTAACCTGTTTGCACCATCTTCTCTAAATAATTAAATTTTATTTAATAATCAGTGGAATAGTGGGGAAAAAGGTTCTCAGTTCGTAAAAGAAATAAACATTTCTTTTAAAATACCAAGATTTGGAAGACTAGTCAGGGAATGTGTGTTTACATTCTTTCACCAACTGAAAAAGCCAGGAATGGGTTAAGTCAGAACTGAAGGTCCAGAATAGCAACAACTTGAAACATGGAAGAACAACAGCCAAAGAACCAGGAGCATTCTGTTCTCTGCTTCTCCACTGAGAAATCATCCAAGAGAACAACAGCTTTGACTGCAGCCTCTCCTCACCTGACAGAGGAGTGCAACTCGACAAGTCCCACTGGCACTGATTTTAATATCATGTCTCAGCACTGCTGACTGAGCTGGGCGTCAGGCTCTAGCCAGCTTCATCACAAGCAGAACAGAAACGGGATTCAGAGCAGAGCTACTGCTTCTTTCTGTCTGCACTGCCCTGACAGATACCTAAGGATACCTCTCCCCACAAGAAACTCACACGCTGCAGCAGTTTCCTCAAGGTGCACACAGCAAGTGGAAAGGCAAAAAATTAAAATAAACTACAAAAAAAAGTGCACACAGTCACCAATCAACAACAAAATCACACAGAATCCCCAATGCAGCACAGCGTACAAACTCACTACAACAGCACTGTTGCACATCTAAGAAGACTTTTAAAGCAATATGCATTAATTTTTCTTTCTTGAGACAAAACTCATCTCTGAAGGATGTGTGACAATCCTCCCTCTACAGTAGAAACAGTCACCTTGTTTGGACTCTGGACTTGACAACCGTGTCAGTTTTTGCACTTTCCGCACTGGTCTGGTTGTTTTCTTCTCTTTGTTTCTCTCACTAGATTTTCCTTTCACTGTTGAATCCTCTAAAAACAAACAAAAGCTGTTAAGTGATATCCTACAGGGGAGAACACAGAATAACAAGCTTGCTTCAACATTTGGAAAACCAGAACTCAGAGAAACACAATAGAATTCACTGACTTTCCCAGATTCTATACCCAGATCAATGACTTCCAATCCAGCACTTCAAAACCCTCACAGTACCGGAATGTTGAATCAAGGGCTGTTTACTCACGCACTGGAAGGCACTGAAGCCACAGATCTTGACAAAGTTAATTTCAATTCTAAAAGAAACCTTGGCGGTTTAGCATGAACAACTGTTGGTTCTCTTCTGCTGCAGATACTTAGATTTTACTGCTCTAATGTTCCACAAGGACATGCAGTTCCTGAACACACAGGCTGCTGCTTCCACATTAATGCACAACAGCACATTCAGCACATAAGGAACTCTGTGGCCACTGTTACCAGTGTTTTCTGGTTCCTCTTCTCTAAAGAATGTGATCAGACAACCTAAAACAACCAAGATGAAACCTCCTCTATGGACACATCTGAAGCTTTATTTAGATGCCAATGCAAACATTTACAGCCCCTAATTTCACGTGAATCCACTCTCTGATGGATGGCCATAGGAAGCATCAGAGGCAGAACAGGAGGTTGTATTTCAAAGATATAGGAATGGAATTTTAGGATTCTTTCTCACCCTTAGCACCCTTTCCTTACAAATTTTCTAGCTGCCTTTAAGGCTGACAGCAAGAGCAGCTAAGACAATCAATGCACTGAGTACCAGAGGCCTCAGTGACTGCATTTGCAGGAAGTTAACTTGCCTCCTCACCTCTTTTAGCAACAAACAGCCTTTTCCTGACACTAGGAAAGTACAGGCTGCTTCCCACTCTGCTCCTATTGCAGCAATTTCGTTCTAGTATGGCAAATCCTGAACATCTTTGAGACAAAATTCCTGGAAGCTAGGGAACCATACAATATCCTTCAGCCTAACTGCTATACAAAGGTGAAGACATCCTGTATGGTCTATGCTTACACATAAAAATCTTTCTGTTGGAAAGAACAGTGCTGCTGTAGACGTCAGAGATATAACAGATTATTTCAGCACTAGAGAGCAAAGAACAGTTCTGATACAACTGACTGTACACACCCAAAAGACCACATGCTGTAAATTTAATACAGAAGTAACACATGGATGGATAATCTGACAACCTAAAAATACATTTACAGTATATCTTATGTGCAGCACCAGTGTTTGTTTACTAGCAATCAGCTATTCAGTATAATCTTTTCAGCTCAGAAAGGAGACATGTTCCACAACAGCTGTTCTACACATGGCATCAGGTCAGGAGTATGGATCAACACATACAGCTCCTTCTTTTTGCAGGCACTGGATACATGATCCAAATGCCTTTTAATTGGATCTCTTCAATGAAGCTTTTTAAAAAAAACTGAATTTCTATAAACAGCTTGTTATGCTTGTCAAAACTAAAAAAATAAATGCTAGTATAGATTAGAAATTTGGCATTTCTGGAAATTTGGCATTAATTTCAGAGACTGATCTGAACAGTGTATTTGCAA
>WEKY01021085.1:537663-563046 GCA_013390045.1 Picathartes gymnocephalus | reverse complement strand
GTCATGCAAGAATCAAAGAGGCATAAAGTAAAAAGCAAATGTGTCTTAGTCGAAAGAGAACATAACCTTGATCATTATGACAAATGTCCACCTCATCTGATGACTTCAAACCTACATCATGGACAAGGTCAGATAATCAGCATGAAATCACAGATGTGCTTACAGTTTCTTGCAGTTTTGCAGAAACCACGTAATTCCACGGATAAAGGAGGGTTTGATTTTGTTCTCATTTGTTATAAAGAAGCACCAACTTGATAAAAGGAGACCCAGAGGTTGATGCAATTTAGATCAGAGTAACAAGTCTTGCAGCAAGTCTGAAGAAGTCCACACCGGAATACTGCACACAGAGGTCTAACAGGAACAGCACCACATGACTGGAACCTATAAATGCTTGGGGAAAATACCCAACTCCACCAATGACAGAATGAATGCGTCACCGACCTCTGGAAAAGGCAGAGCAGAACTGCATGGCAGGACATTACAGACAGGAAAAAAGTCAAGACTGATGCCACCGTTGTTTTCCTGTGAACTTCAAAGTTAAGACTCACACTGAATCTAAAATTGAAGTGTGAACTCCCAGCCACTCCCAGCAAAGCAGTTTTTATAAAGGAGAAAAGGAAAAAAACAAACCAAAACGAAACAACAAAAAAAGAACCCAGCACTGACCTGTCTTCATAACACACTGACAACACTTCTTTTATGGAAAGAAAAAATCAGGTGACCACAGAATTCCAACAGGACATTCTAGACCTCTGAAAGAGTCATAAAAGCACATTTTCCTCTCTCTTCTTTCATGAACTCCCAGATGTAATTTTCCTTATTTTTCAACTACTGAAAATTTATTTTGCTCTCACTTCCCTACACTGTGTGCCACACAAAAAAAGCAATCAAATATAAAGATCAATCTTCTGGTAAAAGGAGACCAAAATTAACACTATCTACTACTACTTATTGAAACAGACTGTTGCCCGGACATTTTGTGACAAGGACTTTTATCATATATGGTTTTAAGAATACTCACAGTGACCAGCAGTAAAGTTTGGTCTCATGTTCAGTCATGTATCTTATATTTACGGCAGCAAGTTATCCCAAAAAACTGCTCTTATGCCCCAAGAAAAACTATCAATAAGAACACAGGTCTTCAAAAGACCTTTGGTTATGACTTTCTTTGAAGAGTCCAAGTGTTTGAGGAGTGTGGAAAAGGTATGTAAGCCTATATATGTAGGTACAGAAACACAAGTTCACAATAAGGCAGAAATTCTAGAAAGAAGGAGTGGGTGTGTTAGTTTTTAAGTATCCAGTAGTTACGGGCATCAAGCCAAGTGTAGTTAGAAAATTCTGCTTCTAGGACAGGTGCTGAAGAGCTCATTCATGCAGAACGGCACTTAGTGCCTCACATCATTCATGCTGTAAATCATAGCACTGCCCTGCCCTGGAAATCATCCAGCTGATCCTCTCCATCACTGGAGAAAAGAGCTGCTGGGCTAGAAATGTAGAAAACAAATATTAATAAAAATGAGGGAATTTTCCATAGAGAATTGATTTTGAGAGCTGCTGAAAACATTGTATCATAACAGCATCAGTTTCTTGCCCAAACACATATGTAACAAAACCTACCTAACATGAAAATCTGGCATATGATAACTTCTGGACAAGCAACCATCTGTTAAAGGATTAAGTGTCCATCTTCATGTAATTGCTTGGAATTTTTTCTTATCATTAGAATTATTAGTAGAGATAAGAAAACTTAATCAGGGACTAGAATTGTTCCTTTTATTTTACACACACAAATCTATGTAGTTTATTTTAGGATGTCCTGTGAATGTAGAATCGTAATACACTCTATGTATTCCTTAACTCTGTATGAAAAGTACCAGATTAAGAAGTCTGAAATTGCTTGTTAATAGCTTTCATCCTGACACAAAAAACCAGCCAGTTCTTTACCTGAGCTGAACAGAACTCATTCAGACAGTGAAACACTTTATATAGTGCACACTATACACGGTGATCATCAGCACACATCTGTGAGAATGACAAACAGTGAGTTATTCCCACAGGTGTGTGCTGATGATCACCAATGGTCAATAATTCTATGTCAGCTCCTTCAAAAGTCTCTAATGCCTCTCAATAAAAGGCCACTCAACCTCTCCTCCAAGCTGGGAAGAAATCAGAAAGCATCCTGCTGTATTTATCCTAATGCACACCTGCAGTGCCAGCTCCAAGCGTAAAGTTCAACCCTCACTGGCTTCAGAGCAGCCCCCGAGATTCACTGAGCAGTTTTGCTTGACTCCGGTTGCTGCTGATTGAAAAAAAAGACACGTCAGAACCGAGCCCTCTGGAGCTGTCTACAGTTTCAGGAAGGCAACACTGCAGTAGTTTTCAGTTCTGATGTAATCATAATTCTGAAGGTCTGGGGTTTTGATGTCCCTCTCCCAATCTTTTGGAAGGGTGGGAGAAATATATGAGCTTTTCAAAACCTACATACAAATAAATTATGTTGATTCCCCTAAACCTTTGAATTCCTACGTATTACTAAAATAACTTCTCTCTATTGCTACAGCTTACATGAGTAGCAGCACTCTACACAAAAAAAACAAGTACTTGTACAATTCAGTACGCTGCCTCTGCAAAAAGCTAAACTAGACAGAGGAGATTCTTTAATGTCACTGAGAGTACAGAGAAGGGGTGGGGAATAGAAAAGAAATAAATCCAGACACAGTTACCATGTCTGTTTATAGGACTCGCATGTAGGGTAATACATCAGTTAAACACTAAAAAACACTGATATTAATATTGATCAGAGAATAATACTAAACAAAAAGATTATATGAAGGAAATTGAAATTATTTTAAAAATACATTTTACATCAATACAAAAGCTGTCTCAAAGTCCCATGAATAACTTTTATCTAAAATACATAAAAACTACATTCCAAAAGGACTGCTTTGAAGAGATCTTGTTCTGCTAAACTAAATGATCCATCTCTATTTAATACTGACCTTAAAAAAAGAGACTGAGCTCAAAATACAAAATGCCAAAGAATTTCTGAGGAGATGGCACTGATGGCAGAAGGTTATCTGCAGGTTGGATAAGGCTTTGAGAATCTTAAGATTGTTAGAAAAAAGGTGGAAGACTGCAGAACCAACAGAACTAATCTCATGGTTATTGGATTGCTCACTGAGAGACAGACACATCCCATCACAGGTCCATTCAAGGCTGGTTTGCCAAGCCCCTCCTTGGGTGAGTGATTAAGATACAAACACCATTGTGTTCTGACATTTCAATCCCACACCAAGTACCCATTTCTGTCTTTANAAAAAAAAAAAAAGCACAGAAGAGAAGGCACAGCAGAACTGCTACAGATGAGCATCTAAGAGGAAGCACGAAAGGAAACAATATACTCCAAACTCCTGGAAGAAACTGGGTGGGGGGATGGATACAGGAGATGACATCCAGTCCTACAAACACTGTTCCTACAGGAAGACACTGAAGAGAACTGACAGATCAGAAAATGCATGAGAAAGCACTGGAAAGGAGGAAATGGAAACAAAGAGAAAACCACTACCACATAAAAAAGGAGCATGAGAAACCAACACATTTATTACTAAACATACCAAGGATGGCACTGAAAGGTACAACAGACAGCAAAACAAGAGGTCAATGCAGTTAAGAGCACAGCATTTTAAAAAGAGTGGGATATATGAAAGCAGAATATGCTTGGCAAAGATATACAAAAATATGAAGAGATTAAAAACAAGACTGGGAAAAAGAAAGAAAAATGGTGAGAGAAGCAGGATATAAAAAGGAAGACAAAGGTAGGAAGGCTACAGAAATGCAATGAACTTCTGAAAAACTGGCATAGAGAGCAGCAAAAACGAAGAAAAGAAACTTGTGTGTTGGTCTAATCGTGAAGTTTTTTCCAATATACTTGGTAAGGTTTTTTTTCTTAGTAGCACAGACTTGGTAAGAAAAGGAAAGAGGAAACTCAGAAGTCATGGCACAGGAACAAGGAAACAGGAGAGGAAACTGAATTCTGCAGATTCAGAGAAGGAAGACAATGTGAGCAAGAGATTACCTACTGCTATTTTCACTAACATTTAGTGGTTATGGAAAAAAACAACCCAGTATGCACAGGGAACAGTATTCCTCAAGACTTTGTTTCTTATAAAAACACAAGGGATACTAAACAAAAGGGATACCACAAAGAAAAGATGAAGGTTTGCTAAGAGTATGGAATGAAACAAGTTATTATCATAGACTTCTACGGGATATTCTCAAACGTTTTATCCACAAAGTGACAGATTTTGCTACAAACTGGGTACACAGTGCACAAGGACAACAGTTTAAGCAAAAATAAGGCACCAGTGCCAGTAAAAGAAGCCATCTTTTCCCTTCTTTATGCCTGGTTCTCTCTTGCCTTTTTCAGGCAGAAAGTCAGTGGGATTATGTGGTAAAACAAAATGAACTGGGAAGCTGGTACAGGCTAAAAGAATTTTGCCTGTTCTTTTTGCTTAATTAGTTTTACCTATGTCATACTATAAGCAACAACCTCCATGCAAGCAGAACAAGAAGGGATGGAAACACTGGTGAACAGTTGGGTTAGTCTCAGTCCTGGACTGGCTGCTGCTCCCCAGGAGCAAACGTGTGAAGTTGCTCTTGACTTTGCCTCGAGGAGAGCAGTAGGACTGGGGAAAACAAGAACCATTCGCCTTCTTCTTACCAGTGGAGATACCCCTGGAAGTCAAGGGCACCATGGGAGTCTACACACCCTGCTCCAGAGTGTCCCACTGCACCCACACCTCATGCAGTGCACTGGCTGTGGAGGAAACAGACACAGACACGAATAATTGGTTTTCAGGACGATTTTTCCTGTTTGCAAAAACATTTTAAGTTTCCATCTATAAATAGAAAGGTGACTTTTGAATCTTAAAAGACCCTCTGGAGCTCCTGTCTGTGCAGCTAAAGCTCTGCATTGCTGGCAGTAACAGACACAGGTGGACAGGCACAGTCAGACCTGGTCGAGCAAATTGTTTTGCTGAGCCAGTCCACTGAAAGCGATGGAAATTATACCTAAAGATGACAGAAACACTTTCCATGTCTTCTCAAATACCACAAAATACAATTTATTATGATATGCTTGAGTCTGGAATAAAAATAACGTTAACCTACTCGTTTTTCCGGAATCCAAGTTCTTACCATGTTGCATTACCCTATTTAAATGAGAGTTAAAAATATCCATAATACATTGTTCTAAGACTTGTTTTGGTTATTCAAAATGTTTTTTGATACAAGAGTGACATACTCTTTCTTTGGCCAGAGCATATTTTGAGAAAACTTTGCGTTTCAACACGGTCAGATGCAGGCAACGTACTGACCTTCCTCAGGACTGAGGACAAATTCCAGCACAACAAACAAATGCATGGCGTGTTTGTCCAAAAAGCTCCACATCTCCAGAATCTACAGCTGACACTGTAGAATGAGGGAGGTCCCCCCTCCACCTTCTTCCAATGCTCATTTATGCAATAAGCCTTCAAATGAAATCTAAAGGAAGTGAACACCAGCAATGCCCAAGGAGCTCATGAACACCAGCTGCTCTGAGTGATCTAATTTTAGATAATATTCAATATTTTGTCTTGTAATACAAGCAGTAAATATACCAGAAGAATTCATATTCCAATCATCATTACTCTGGAAAAAATTTTTTTTAAAAAAGCTTCAAAGGTAAGAGAAATTAAACAAAATTCGATCTGTCTTAAGCTATATAAAAAAAAAAATTTTAGGGATACTATGGCAGTACAAAAAAAGAGCAATCGAGACACACCATACACTTGCAGATAGAAGAGCATTTAAGAATTTCAAAGCATGTGTCACTACCTCTAGCTGTTAAGCAGGAAGATAAATGACATAAACACACATCCATCAAATGTCAAAAAACCAGTAGAAAATACAAGTATGTTTCCTGAGTTCTATGATTAAATCACTGGCACCAGTCAGCTACTAAATTTGCATCCAAACTATAGTGAAGATTCCTCTATAAAAGAAGTATTTCGGAATCTGATTCTTCCAACTGTATGCTGAGAATGGACATTTACCACATCTTTTTGCTATGAAAAGACATGGCAACTTGCAAAAGTGTCTCTGCTTCATCACAAGTGATGGAGAAGTGATAAAAAAAAATAAAACTGGGACTAAAAAGGGACTAGAGGTTCTACTGAAAGTGAAATGCATTGAATGTCTTCCTCTGCTGCATCACGTGCCAGGAGGTACTCGGAGGAAATCTATTGAAATGAATGTTGTGACAGCTAGTGTAACTTGATTCATTGCTCATGAAGAAATCAGAGTACAAAGGCACAGAGAATGCATCCATTTATTAAGGAGATGCACACAAGGGTTTGCCTATCCATTCACAAGTTCTGTATTTTCTTTGACTTCGAAGATCTTAGTATTTATGACAGAAAATACCCCAGTTTCTAGAACCAATAAAGTACTCCTGCATTTTGTTTCCTCAGCCTTCAAAACAAGAGTTTGTTCAGTTGTTCCACCTCCAGTTAAAAAACTGTGCATTACAAGATTTCAATTCTTGTGGCCCATAATAAACCCATTCAGCAAAAAATGCTCAAATTCTTCAACTCCTGTCTTATCTCACAACGAACAGTCCACCGTGAGGGAGTCTTCTCAGAACTTACAGGCAATGCTCTCAGCCAAGTACAAGAACCAGAACTGCCAGTTTTGAGAAAGACAGCAGCTTTCAACCTCTCAACATGACCACGGACGTCCGAGCAGAGAAGCAACTTCATCTGCAGCTGTGTCAACTGCAGGATAATTGCTATTTTCTTTCAAAGCAGAGTAAAGTGCAAGAAAACATCAGGGAAAATGTTCCAAATGCTACTTTCTCACCTTTGATGCCTCTGCTCAGAATTGCACTCAGAAGGAGCATTTAAGAAGTATCTCAATAACAACACAAGATGTCAAAAACCCCTAAAAACACAAAAACCTTATGACAAGCTGAACAGTGACCACCAGCTCTGTTTCTGACCTGGCATTATAAAGGAAGATACCAGGACTCTGCTAAAAGACTTTTTCTTGATCTAGCTAAATGTAGCAGTATGATATTTTCTCGTATTTAAATAACACCATCCCTTTAAAAGTTTTTCTGTTTCATATGAGAACTCCACCTGGTACACTGCCGTGGATCTGACTTAGAAGTTCTGCCATCAGTGAGAAGTGTTCTTAGGAAGTTAAAACAGTCAGAATTTCTGTTAGCATTCACTAAGTTTCAATTGACCTGGTATAATTGATTAGTTCATTTATTTGCCCTATTCTTTCTCTAGCATATTGACAAAGGTTTCAGACTTAGGCATACAAGTAATTTTATTCTCAATGGAGCAGTCCATTAAAGCCTATTATATCATTAGCACAAAGATACACATCTATCTTCCAAGCACTTACATCTATGGATAAATTTTACACTTCTGTCCTAATCCAGCCACATGCCTAATATATTGACTGCACTGGGAAAGTTTTCTTTCTGCACTCAACTACTCGAGTCCTTCTGTTATCATTACTGTATCACTACACCTGATCTCATATTAACACTCATATTGATTTAAATAGCATGAATTAGTTTAAGTACGTCAGTAGCAGAGTTAAACAGACCTGCTGTACTGCTAGAAAGGTGGCTCTCTGATGTAAATTTTCAAGGTGGAGTTGAGCAGATTTAGCAGCTCCACAGTGATGAAGGAATGCATATATTCCTCCCTACCTTCTCTAGCAATTGCATGACTCTCTCATAGATGCAATGCTCACCTGACTGCATCACAAGCCCCTTCAACTCAGTAACTCGGCAGAAAATTAATAATTTTTCTTCTACAGTGACTTTTCTTTCCGTCTATCAGGCTGCTGCCAGAACAAAGTGGGAGGAAAGAAGCAGCAGCAAATCACACACATTCATGTTACATTGTGCAGCTTCACTCACCCCCCAGAGATGGTAACACAGGATAGATCCAGTGCTGTGTGCACTGACACTCCTATTTCAAACACCCGCCTAACTGGGAACGTGTTAATAGGACTGCAGCCTCATCTGAGTGCTCTAAAGTCAATGAGATGAAAACACATTAATGACTTTACCCACAAGTATGGTTGATACAAGAAACTTTTTTAGCAAAAAGCAGCTGTATATCTGATAGAGGGGTGAAAGGAGATGCAAAGTTCAGTACATCCAAGTCAGCAAAACCTTCAGTACTGATGTAGCAACTCCAAGCTTAGATTCTATTCCGTTTAAAGGATGTTTTCGTTGCGGTGACACAAACTGCCAATAAAGTTATTTCAAGACGTAAAAGACATGATCTGCATTGGGACTGGTTTATCAGTAAAGTGTTCAAACCTGAGATATGCACCAAAGCTTAGTAAAACAAACCCATACAAACAAGATGTTCTGAAATTTTAAAATCACTTTCTTTCAGTCACTACCACACCCAGCCCAGGCAGCCTACAAGATGATCCACACCAAACAGAATGGTTTGGGCTGGAAGGGACTTTAAAAATCATTTAATTCCAACTCCTGGCCATGGACACCTTCCACTATCCCAGGCTGCTCCAAGCCCCATCCAGTCTAGTCTTGAACACTTCCAGAGATGGGGCAGCCACAGCTCTGGGCAACCTGTGCCAGGGCCTCACCACCCTCACAGGGAATAATTTCTTCCCAATGCCTAAGCTAAACCCAGTCTCTTCATTCAAAGCCATTCCTTCTTGTCCTACCTCAATAGTTGTCAACGAAGAGTCCCTCTCTGGTTTCCTTGTAGGTCCCTTCAGATATTGAACATGCTGTGAGGTCTCCATCGTCTCTGAACAGCCCCAATGTTCTCAGCCTGTCTTCACAGGAGAGATGCTCCAGTACTCTTACCAACTTTGTGGCCTCCTCTGGAACTTCTCCAACAGCTCCATGTCCTTTCTAGGCTGGGGACACCAGAACTGAACACAGCACTCCAGGTGAGGTCTCACGGGAACGGAGCAGAGGGGCACAATCACCTCTCTCCGCACTCCTTTGAATGCACGTAATTTCCACAGCATCCTGGCCCCTCGCCGAAATGTGCCATTACTACATGAATTAAGTCACCCTGCTTAGTGGGTGCAGGATATCTTCTGTTTAAGTAGCGTCACTCACAGAAACCGAAGCCTTCAACAGTTTACAGTGTTCACGTGGCCACACCCTCAGTTGTATTTAATTATCTCAAGCATTACCTAATGAAACTGTTGCAGCAACCAGAACTACAGCAAAGAGACAGCAAAACTCAGCCCGTCCGTGCAGACAGCCTGACGGAACTTCCATGCAAAGCAGTGAATCACTTGCAGCTCCATACGTTTGTCCCACGAACACTTCTGGTCACCGTACTTTGAGTTTTCAAATCAGTATAACAGTTGAAGCAACTTAAGATGACAAAAAAACCCCAACAACCCAGAACTTACCAGTCAAGTGTCAAATTTTCAGTTTCAAGACACTGGAATGTCTTGGAAGGAAGCTATTTGACAGACCCGCTACCTGCAAACTTACACAATGTGCCAGGTGATGCTCGGCAGCTGAGCTACAGCTTATATCCAGAGACAGAAACAATCAGTCAGAAAACCGTCAATGTTGGAACAGACCTTTAAGATCATCAAGTCCAATCATTCACCGACTGCATCCCTTAAACCACTAAACCACACCGCTCAGCATCAGATCCAGACACATCCTAAACACCTCCGGGGAAGGTGCCTCCACCACCTCCCCGGACAATCTATTCCAGTGCCCGACAACCCTAACTATTGCACAAAAACTACACCGCCACCAAGCAATATACCACATAAGACTGCATCCATAGGGAAAAAAACCAAAACAACACAGTCATACTCGTATAAAAGCCTTTATGCCTCCAACAGGCACAGTGAATGGCAGCGATGAAATCAGAGAACGCTGCGGGCAGATGTTCCCGGGGATGTCAGGAGGACTTTGAGCGGACAGACACTGAGCGATGCCGCAATGCCGGGGCAGGACGCCCTGGCACAGCACAAGCACAAGCACAAGCAAAGCGCACATTTAAACTTTAAAAGCGCCGTCCCGGTGCTCGGGGCGGCTCCGAGGGCAGCAGGGCCACCCGGGGCTCTGTTTCTGTTTCTCCGCAGAAACACCCGGGGTCGGCGGTTTCCCCCACAACAGGAAAAGACAACACCGAAACGGAGCACCCCAACCCTTTCCCTTCATCCGCCACCCCTCGGTACGACAAGCAGCGGAAAACAAATTGAAACTAGAAAGAGACTTAACGGATGAAGCGGATGCCGCGGAGACGCCGGAGCCGGGCGGAGCGGCCGAGCCAAGTGACAGCCGGCAGCTCCTCGGGCCGGGCCCGCCNGGGGCGGCGGCGCGGGCCGCTCCCACCGCCTCCTCACCTGGTGGACGCCCGCTGCGCCGGCGGCAGGTCGCGGCACATCCCGCGGAGGGCGGGCGGAGGGAGGGTGGCCCGAGCCCGGTGCGCGGCCCCTCAGCGGCTCCTCAGCGCCGCCATTACCGGCCCGCAACTGACACGGAGCGGCGGCCGCGGCGCACCGGGAACTCTCGCGAGAACCGGCCCGCCGCAGACCTTCCCAGCATGGCGCCGTCCCGGCGGGCTCCCTCAGCGCCCGCCGCCATCTTGGGTGCGGCGCGGCAGCCCTGCCCTCCCTCAGCCCCCAGGAGAGGTTCGTTCTCCAGTGTTTTCCTCGAAGCTTTTCTTTTTACCCCTCACAGTTCTACAGGCTCGACCTGCCGGGTCAGTCCCCTCGCGTTTTATATGCGGAGCCCTGGGTGTTGGTGCAAGGCCAGGACTTGGCAATGCTAATTAAACCCAGCGCTGATGTTGGCATTCCTGAAGCGGCTCCAGCCGAAACTAGGGCACCGCTTTTTAGTCATTTGTGTTCATAGCTAAGTCATCTTTAGAAAAATAATTCAATTTTTTTTTTCTTTTCAAATGAAAGCGTCTCCAAGTACACTCTTCCAAATTTAAATTTAAATAAACATTGCAGATCTTCAGAGACATGACCGAGTACCGCGGGCTTCATTTCACTTTTAATACTCATTATAGACACGGAAGAATTTGATAGTATACTGACTTCTAATGCATAGATTCCACCCCGAAGATGCATTAAAACCACCCACTCTTCAAAAATAGGTCTAAGATATTATCCAGCTATAGCAAAATTATTTCCACTGAAGAAGGAAAGTTATTAGAATAGGAAAAAAGAATTTCTTCCTACAGTTATTTTGGGAATGCTCCCTTCAGGGCCTGTCTACAACTTCCCCAGTCTGGTTTTCAGTCATTAGTGTGATTGTTTGGTGCCAAATTTCTTGAGGGAGCACGGGGGTGGAGAGTTATCTACCCCAAACACTAAAGGATCACGGTAAGTATCAGAGCTACTTATTCCCCCCCCCCCCCTTTTTTTTTTCTTTTTTACTTCACTAAAAAGGATTAAACTATTTTTACATATCCTCTTCTCTGGTAAATGGTAACATTTTGCATGTAAGTTATTCCAGTATGGGAACATCATAGGAAAACACCCTAAACACTGAGAGATTACAGCGATGAAGTTTAGGCAATGCAGAACTTAATCACATCACAATTACAGGACACTCATTTAACCCTAATTTGGGTCTTTTACATATACAAACTAATTACAGAGTACATTTTCCTGCATAAGAAGGGAAGAATTGAAAGAAGAGGTAAGCTCGGGATGTCAGTGGTTAAACCTTTGGAAATTATATTGTTTTGCCAGATGAGGGGAAAAAAATGCCTGAACAGGGAAAGACAAGCACAACTCCAATGGGAAAAAGTGGTAAGTAGCGCCAAATTCCCTCCTGAGCGCTCAAAGAGTGAACTTGCTGCTCCCAAATGCAGGAGACTGTAAGTAATAATAATGGCAACTTCAGTCAATGAAAACAATATTACTACAATGTATGGGAGCCCTGATTGCAGACTAGGCCAAATTAAATTATTACATTCCCCATCGTCACATAGCGTTTGCTTAAATTTACTGGTTAGTATTGCTGGACTGGTAGCCTATTTAAATTATTCAGCACTTTCGTCATGTACTGCCCCTGTAATTATGCTTTTAAACATAGTTTCTCTTTTCTCCGTGGAAGCAGTTAGTCCAGTTTCACGCTCCTCCTCCTCATCTCTAGGCAACTAGGCAGCACATTAGGATTTTCTCAAACATGGAAATCACTTGGTTTCAGCCAAATAAAAATTAAAAGGCAGTGTTTGTATTCTGGTTTTGCTCTTATTTATTCTCTGTATCTGCCAGTGGAACCTAATTTAGATTACACTTTCAAAAGTTCCCTTGCAATGAGTGGAAAGCTCTGATGGGAAAACATCCTACACGAGAAGAGAAAGGAAAAGAGAAAGACATTCTTGTGTAAAACGCAACCACCTTGTGAAATTCTCGGCGATTAGAAATAAAGAAACCGTTTACCTGCAAACAGCCACAGCTGAGAGGACGGGAGGAGTTGAACACACTCCAGCTGGAGGAGCTCCCTAAAGGGCAAAGCAACGGAGGGAACAGCAGCGAGCACTGCCCCAGCGCTGGAGGTGGTGGTTGGAAACACAGACAAGTTAAAAGTAAGGAGCCACGTTCTCATCTTTCACTAACTCGGTTCTTGCAGCTTTGACAGAGAGGTTTGGAAAGTTTTCCACTCCACTCTGTTCTTGCACACCCCTTCTAAAATTAGAAAGGGGCAGCTGGCTCCTGCAGCCAAGAGCCCCCAGACTCCCTCCCCCCTTTCCCTGATTGACGCGGCTCCCAAGAGCCATGGAGGAATTTGGGGAAGGGTGCTTCCACCTGTTGGACATGGAATGAGATTTTCCAGGCATACAATTATAAATCCAACTGTCAGGAGCTGACAATAAAACAGGACACAGGACAGCTGTGAGGGCTACAGGACACCCCCCTCCCTTCTCTGTACTCCTACGACTTTGCAGTTCATCCAAGAGCAGAAACAATGCATGGAAAATTGTTCTCTCATAAAATGAAGGCATCACTTCAGATTTCTTCCCACCGTTTTCCAACTGTACCACAGGGTCCTAATACAGAATCTAGCAAGTTGATCATGTATCATTACACCCCTCCAAAACCAGATTCTTGTCCCTAAATGCAGCATGCTGCCACTTGCACTGCAGATGGTGTATATAGCTGTGTCCTGTACAGCAAATACTTTTATGCCGGAGCTCTCACCTTACGTTTTGCAGTTTGAGCTGGACTTCTCATTCAAAACAAATAAAATGTTCAAAAACAAGGATAGAAAACCACAAGTGGGTTTTTTGGTTTTGGGTTTTTTTTTTGTTTGTTTTTTTTTTTGATTTGCAGAAAGTATTATTTTGCTGATGTGAAAAAATGGAGGGAAAATTAATTCCTTTTTCCAAACCTGCTTAGCATGCACTCCAAACTCGGCACAGCACAGCGTGACTCAGAGCAGAGCGTGAGAGACATGGTGGTAACAGCTGGGCAGCGCTTTGCTCTGGGTCCATTTCACAACATCCACTGCTGAAGGCAATAAGGTATTTCCATCCTGCAGGTGCCCACAGGAGCAGCAGAAGAGGGGCCACACTCCCCCTTCCACCTGCAAGCGGCTCCCACCAGCTGCGGCTCCATTTGCTCACAACCCAGGGAGCACTTTGGCCATTCCCAGTCCAATTTGCAGAGTTCTGGAAATCTTGTCTGCAACTTGGTGTGTAGCTGGTTCAGCCTCACCCTAAATATCATGTTCTACTCAAAGTTTTTTTGCTAAAGGCCACAGAAGAAAAATCCCCTTCTGGGTCCCAAGGCAGATCTGCTGTCTGCTCTGTAAAACCACATTTTTTCTGTCACAAACTAATTTCCTGATCTGCTGACAGTCAGGGACACTTCAACTTCACAAGTGAGATTTCTCTAGAAGGAGCCAAACTATTTTACTGTTTGGAAAACATCAAATGGCTCCGTTTGCCCCAGGCAAAGAAATAATTATACAAGGAGGATAGTAATCAGCTGCCTGTGAGGAACACAGACAGACATTACTCTTCGCCTCTGGCTGAGTAGGAGTTGCTTAATGAGCTCTGCATTAAGTACCTGTGGATATTTAATGAGAGCCTTTTAAGGACAAAGCCACAAACAGCTACAAAAGGACCTGCTGCTTCAAGAGCAGGAAGAGTCTTTTAATCCTGAGCCTTTCCCCCTCCTATGGAAGGCGCAACTGACTATACCACCTTGTTTTTCATTTTTTTTCTGACTAAGCAGCACAATATATTTGGAAATACACCCTTTGTAGGCTTTCCCTTCAGCTCAAAACAACAACAAAAAAAGTGATTTTCCATTGGCTAGCACAACATCAAGTCTCTAGTTCACATACACCTTCCTATTTTCTCTTGAACCAGGAATATATATAAGGAAGTTTCAGAAACAGAAAATAACCTGTATTGAATATGTTTAATTTGCTTCATGTCACAACTTTTTTCTTTTTTTGTGGTGGTGGCCACTTCTCATAATTTTTTTTAAAGTTCCTTTCAGTAAGACTGTCCCTCAAGTCAGTTCACAGTGCACTGGTTTGCAACACCAAAGGTGGGAGTGGAACAAGAATGAAATCATCCCTTTTGTCAGCTGCTGACTCTTGTATCCGGCTAATGAAAGAAGTGAACCATATCTTATCATTAGTTCCAGCTGAAATCAGAACTGGGGAACTAGTACAAGAACACCAAGTAAAAGACAATTCACAGCCATTTCCTGAAACATTCCCTGTTAGACAAAAGCCCTGCTATTATGAAACACATGCATCTGCGTCCCAGTATCTACCACTCTACTCGAGTTTCTTAAAAGTTCTAAATTTTGCAAAAGGTTGTATATTAGGCATCTGTAGTTGGTCAAAGGTGAAAAGAGCAATTTAAACATGGGGGAAAAAAAAGTCTGACCACTTAAAATTCAATGGGCAACTCTTAAAACAGCTTATAAAACAAACAAGTCTGTTTATTTTGAATCCTTACTAAAATAGTTTACATAATATACAAATATGCTATGAGGACACATTTGAAAATAAGTCACAGTTTGGTTTTTTTTAATAAAAAACATTTGTCCAGTGAAATGTTCAAAATGTAAATGCCATCTCTGCCTTCCTGAGCTGTTAAACGTCTAGAACAACGGCACTTCCATGTCTTCTTACTGTTTTTATTTCTGCCCATTAAAATAGGAAGCATTATCCATTGCTGGATTGCAAAAGTTAGAGCAAATCCACCTCTGCTTTAAGTGACCACAGCTCTGTGTCTCTCAAACTCTGCTCTTTTATATGCTTCAGGTGATTTTAGTCGATTCCACTTAACACCCCCAACCTTGCCTTGCACAAAGAAACCACGAGCTCCAGCTCATCAACAGGTTTTCCTGGCTGAAAACGATTTTTTTTTGCAACAGGACAGCTCAAGGGGGCTGTGAATGAAGGATGTGCCCAATCTCTCAACGGTTAGAAGAAAACATCCTATTAATTTAAGATCATCTTCACACACTCCCTCATACTCAATAAAACCAAATGGACATGGGCCAGTAGCTCAGAGCATGAAGTAACAGCAATGAAATGGAAGTGCTGCTATTCTCTTTAGTTTTTTACACAAAGTACTTAACAATAGAAACAGGTACTTGTTTTTAATCTGGTGTGAGGAATTCTTGACATGAGAGACTAAAAAACATTTTAAAAGCATGCTTTGCAAATCTGTTCTTTGCTAGAAATGTATACAGCAAGCAGCCAGATACAAGAAGAAAAGTTATTTTTTTAGGATATCAAGTACCACAAATAAATAGATTCTCTCAATGTAAAAATAATTATCTTAGTAAAATGAGAAATAACCTATGTCTTCCTAAAGTTTTGTTTGGAAAGGAGATAGTATGTACACAGGGCTGACATTTTATCATTTCCATCCAAATGTTAAGACTTGCAGAACTTTGAAAAAGAGTAGAGAACTCCTGCAAGCAGCCAGGCGAGGAGGTACTGAGGGATTATTTAACTGACTTTAAGCAACCTTTGCACCTTAGCGTTTCTCTCTCTCCAGACCTCTTTGGGGCAGGCTCATTTAAGGAAGAAATGCTTGCTCAAAGGTTCTCTACAAGTCACAGATCTTTCAAGCAATTTTGCCACTTCTACCAAGTGGCCAGAGATAGCTGACATCTATGTTGTGCTCTAATGGATCAGGAAGAAGCTTGTGCTTAGACTCGCATCACTTTATCATCAGTTTCAGTTTATTTCTTATGTTAGAAGAAAAGTAAGCAATTCTGGCAGATAGTGGTGATGTTTTTACATTCTGTTACCTTGTCAAATGTGGTATCAGATACTTTATGCACCACCAGAGATCCTCACAGCAAAGCCAACAGTGCACCTAGACAGGTTCAGAGGCAGATGAGTGACTCTGCACTGACGCACAGCAATGTCGAGCTCCAGGATACCAAGGCTGAATGCATCGCTGAATGCAATTTACCAACAACCAGCAAGTTCCTTACTTAGATTCTGTAGTTTACTAAGAGAAGTCCCAGTTACTTTGGCAGAAACAACCCTGGCAGTTGGTGGAAAGTCTCTGCACGGAAAGGACTGGTTTGCTGCTGCCTGAGCTCAGCAGCCACACCAAGTTCTTCCCTGTTCTGCCTTGCAACACACATTTTGGGTCTTCCTCCTTTCCCAAGTGCCCTCCAGCAACTTTTATGTGCATCTCTCCAGAGGGAGGCCCTTTTCAGGCCAAACAGGCAACACAAGATGAGATATCCGGCTCCACAGTCCACTCAGCTTATCTGTGTCCATGACATTATAAGAACTAGGAACATCTGAACCGGTGAACTTTGCCCAGAGGAAATCCCGGACTTTCTCCTCCACTTCTTGAAAGGTGAGGCTCTTTCTCAGCGACTGCTCGTCCAGGAGAACTGTCAGCAGAAGGGCCACGTCCTTAAAGGCTGCATTTTCATGGTCACAGTACTTGTAAAAGATTAAGGTGGAGCCTGCAGGCAGAGACTCGAATCGATGCACCACTGCCACCTTCTTGCCTTTGCTGAACCCAGAGCTGAGCTCCGTGTCCACCTCCAGCTTGACAATGTCACTGTCCAGTACAGCCTTGTCCACCCCGTTGATGCTGATTGAAGTGCCATTCTGGGAGGAGGCAAAAGCATCAGCAATTTCGTTACTCAGGCACCTCAGGGCCTTCTCAGCTTCCCGGCCAGCTGTGAGCAGCAGGATAGCCGGCTCCAGATGCACGTGGGAAGAGTTAAGACGTTTCTCAAGGAATGTGCGGGCTCTTCTCCACAGATTGGGGTCCTGACTTTGGTAAGTGTTTTTTAGTTTCGTCATCCGGGCCCGGAACTCCTGCACTATTTCAGCATCTCTCCGCGAGGAGGTTCCATCTTGAAATCCACTCCACAGGACATAAAGCAATGGGACACTAATTAACAGAACCAGTAACAAAGTCCACATCTTGTGGAATCCATTCTGCGATTCACCATCATCTATAGAGAGAGAGGGAGCAGACAAGAAGAAAACAAAGTTTTAAAAGGCATCAGAAGTCAACAAGTGAAAGGAAAATAAAAGGAAACAGTGAAATCATCCCATTCTCAATACTGGTACAGTAGTTGAAGAGACAATAGAAAAGACCATCTAGTTAAAAAAAATACTAACAAACCACAACACAGTTTTGAACTTCTTAAGCAATTTCATGAAGTGACAGCATTAAAAAAAAAACAAACAAAAAAAAAACACGTTTTTACATGTTCCCAGATTGACTAAGACTAAATTAGACCTTCTTCTGAAAAAGGAGCTCTTAAAGTTCATCAAGATTCCATTCAATTTAATAAAATCCAAACCACGAGCTTAAAATGGTTCTGAAAAAGGTAGAAGTTTTTCCTACACTTATGCTCTGCAGAAAATGTCCTATAGAAAACCTGGCTGGACCAGAATGGTTTCTGTGTTATTTCTCTTTCCTGTTCCCACAAGGATAAAATTAATTCCTGCAGCAGTATTTGCATCTCAAATATTGGTGGTCAACGCTATCAGAAAACGTTGTGGCCTTTGGATCAGTGAGCTTCACAAAGAGTACACACAGCAAACAGTGCACATCAAATATCAGATATTTTGATTTGGTTTTGTATTTGAACAGTTAACACTTGTTTCACGTACTGCAAGCAAAAGGCTCGATTCTGTTCCCAGTAAAATGAGTGACAAAACACACCAATCTTCCTAAAAACAGGAAGAACTGCATTCCTTTTGTTACCTTTTTACACCCTTTTATCAGGACAGCAACACAACAATGGTTAAATAACACCACCACTAGCCCTGCCTCAGTTTTAATCTTGTAAACATTACAGATGAAAGACCTCAAATTCAGGTGAAAATGTTACTCATTATACAACACCCTTCCTCCCTTCATGCTGATGACACGTCCTAGCAAGCAAATCATCTGTTCTGGCAAGGACCCTCAGCTTAACACCAGCTCCCAGGAACTGTAATCTTGGAAAGGCACGAAAATGGTTAAATGTTACACAAGCATGAAACAGAAGTGAAAGCAGAAGTCTTACTCTTGCCCAAAGGCTGCGACTGCTTCTCTGTATTGGACTGATACCGAGATTTATTTCTGCCTGTAAAGAGATTAAGAAAGGAACATGAGAAAAACACTAAGACAACAATTATAACCAATCTTCCAGCAGGGAGGTGAAATCACCAAACTACATCATTTTTAACGAAAAGCTGTTCTTAGTTATGCTTTTACACACAAAATCCCACAAAGCTTACAGGAAAGGTAACAAAGCACCCTGCTGAAGCAAACACAGTCCTGCTAAGTTGGAGGAAAGGTGAGGAGGCTGTGTCAAGTTCAGGGTTCTCGGTCCTTTTCCACATCATTTGCCCCCTGGTGCTCAACAGATTAATCTTGAACAAGGAAAATGACACCTTCACCACTATTAGCAGCCTGAGAAGTTTCACTCAACTGTGGGAGCAACTCTCCATCTCTGCCATTTGCCAAATCCCAGTTCCCAAGCCATCCTGACAATCTTGCCTAGAAAGCACAAGTCCCCAGTCTACCACAAATCACTCCCAAAGATTTTCAACTCTTGAAGAATTATGCAAATAAAACTCAATTTCAAGTACAAGGGATTAAACAACCTGTTATTTTCTGCACAAGGATCCCATGTCCCAATTAAGTTTCCTGATTTTGCTCAAGAATTTGAGAGGCATAAAAAATGGAAACTTAATTAATGGACACACCAGAAAAACAACATAATGAAAGATAAATAGCAAAAACAAAGCAGTATGTTAAATGCATAGTCTTATTTTCCCTTTCCATGTAGCTTGGGTTGGAGGCCTGCTTCATCAGCAGTCAGTTTCCTGGGATGAATTATGCTTTTAAAGCAAAATGCAAGCTTGCAACTTCAAAATATGCTTTTGGTCTATTTATTTAAATGGGTTCAGACAGCAAAGTACAAGAGGCATTATCCATAAAGTGTTATGAACGACTTTCCCAAGAGACCAGTATGAATATATACTGTGCAATTTTTGGTCAGCATGTTTTCTGCATTTAGCCAGTTAATTAAAAAGACAGGAGAATTTCTGGCTCCTTGTGAGCTACAGCAACTGGTTCAAAGCTGAAGGCTCTTTAATAATATATAACTAAATCAGGACGCTGTCAATGGCACTATTGAGAATAAACTGACCAAACATACCCTGCAGTAGTTATTTAAAGACACCGAAATAAACTCTATAACCTTGTTTCTGTATGAATGTAATCGCAGAAGGTGCTAAAAGCAGCTCTGGTTTAAGCTGAAGCTTAACTGGCTTAATGAACTGCCCTATTCTGTAATTTCAACCCCCCCACGCCAAAAGGGCACAGCCATGGAACTTGTCACTGGCTAAGCTCATCTCAATCTTCTAAGAGTTAACAGCTCAAAATCACCTGAATTCTGTAATACTTCACAATGTAGCTCTGTTTGCACAGATTAGGTTTCAGATTTAGGTGACAGCTGTAACTCATGCAGTAAAGGAAAAAATAATTCAATAAACAGTCTAAAGCCAGATTTCACTCTGCCTAAGAATCGTGCCTTATTTACAACACAATTTGCACAAAAGCCAAGTAAATTATGGCCTGCTTAACTCAAAAAGTGTAACTTCTGCAGACACCTCAAAGATTTCAGTTTTAAGTGATGTTCCAAAGTTCTTCACCCAACACACAACTAATCACTCCTGCAGCACCTGGAGTGGCACAGAAAAGTAAAGTACCAGACTAGAGAGAACTCCCTGCATCAATTCACTTTTCAAAGGTGTTTCACTGATGTGCAGCTACCACAGGATGAGCTTCTCTTCCTGAAGACACCATAGTTAAAAAAAAAACCAAAACAAAACAAACAAAACAAACAAAATAACACCAAAAACCCAAAAAGAAACAAAAACCCAACCAACTCCTGAAGGTTCTTCAGACTGAAATCTGATTTACAAAACTTTGTTTATCTATACCTATACCTGTTGATGATAGGAACAAGCACCAAGACTGCACTAGGAATTCAGAACAATTTTTTTCTTCTTCTTTCAAGTACTCTTCCAACAGGAAAAAAACAAAAGGCAAAACCAAAAAAAACCCAACAAACCCACAAAAACAACCAAAAGTTTGAAACACTGGGAGTTGGTCTTTAGATGAGCAGACTGGATTTTGTCAGCAAAGAAAAATGCTGCTCCTTGCCAGGAGTACAGAACAACTAATTCAATCATAGCAAGCCACCACTTCTCAGGGAAAGGATAAAAGGGAAGGTTTGTGTACAAACTGCCACCAAAAGGTGAAGGTTTTGTTCCCTTCCTCAGCTCATCACTACAGTGCCTCTTCTCCATGCTCTGCACTTACTGTCCCATGAGTCAACTCCAAAAAGAAAAATAAAAGAGAAAGTGGAGCATTTTCTGGGGTCAGCAAGATGAATAACCTCATAGAAAGGCTCTGACAGGAGCGTGCTGCCTCCTCCAGCTTCTATTTGAATCTGCCTCCTGAGTGCCTGTCCATCTTCCCAGTGTCCCAGGGCACAAGGAAACCCAGAAGCAAAGCAAAGGAAAATAATTCTGTCCTTTTCATCTAATGACAGGGAAAGACTAGCTTCTCTTGTTTTACTTACTCTGTGGTATAAAAGTTGAATTGCACCCTTGGTTTTTCTCAAGGAAGTCAGCCTTTATTTCTGAAACCAAAGCACAAACAGAAGAACTCAGTTACCACATCAGACTTCAGAATAAGGCAGATCAGCCATACATGCTTTTAGCTCTTTCTGTGAAATCCTCAAAGCTTAATAGGGCAGAATGATATGCTGTGCTGCCAAACCAAGCCTGCAGCATATGAACAGCCTCTTAGACCCCTCTGAGCTGGAGAAAACTACTGTTATCTATTACAAAGGGCGTAATTTGGCCCTTCACCCTGCTTTTGCCAATATGACAAATCATTCTTCTTGTGTCTTCTTTTAAAAAGACACACAACTATCTTCTGTGGCTAAAAATTATCCCATTTTTTTCTCATTGTACCTCCCCATTGCTTCTGGAACACACATCGAGAAAAATCTCTGAGCAATGAGCAAAGTGCTCCCTCACTTTGAAATCACGTGGTGTAGTCATTCCCCCTGCTAAAGTCAAAGACAACTTCTTCTAGAAAAAGAACAGTTTTAGTTTTCTTTGCCTGGGGCAATTAAAGATCCACTCTCATAACACTTTTTTGAAGAAGGTATGATATTACTCTTCTTTTTGTTTTGCTTTTCAAAAACCACGCAGTTGGGTATTTATCAAAGCTGAAATCTGCCTTTTCTTGAACTTTAAGGTTTTACACCCAAGCTGATTAACATCATACTACAATCAGTTTTACTTTGGCTCAGGCAGGAGTACTGAAAATTTATTTAAAAAAAAAAACCCCTTTTTAATCCGTTCAGATTTCAGCTCAAAAACTTCCCCCTTTTCTAACAGAACTGAATGATTGTCATTTTAGTACATTTAAACAATCATTTGTTACACCCTGGAAAAAGTACTTATAAAAGGTGTTACCTTTTAATGGTGTATAAATGCGTGGTTTCTCAGTTTCGTTACTGTCATAAGCCTTTGAATTTTCCTTTACTGGATTCTCTTCGAAGTAAACTGTAGTACCACCTGTCAGGAACAAAAAAAGAACAAAAAGAAGAAGAGGATTGACAACATCATAAATCTGAAGGACCAAGATGAGTTTCAGAACATCCACGATCTGAATCAGTGATTTTTCAAGTTGTGAACTCCCAGAAGCTACTGTCTTAAAATACAACAAAAAGCAACTAGGACTTGAAATGCTTATGGCAAATTTGACTTCATTAGAAATTTAGCTGTCTACACCACCACACACTTCTTCCAAAAAAAAAAAATTTTTAGGCGTTCTTGGCTTAAAAACATGAATACGAGGAGCCTAGAAATTCCATACACTAAGGGGATGCAGTGTAAACCTGTAAATACATGCCCTGGGAGTATAGAGAGTTTTTCCCACAGCTTTGGGCGCTCAATTTACAAGCAATAATAGTGTTGTCTTATGCAGCATTGGGCAGAGAGGAAAAGAGACAGAAGCAAATATAGAAAGTAAGTCCCCTTTTAACGTAGTCCAAGCCATCCTTTAGTTAGGTCTCGTTCTCTCCTAATCCATAACAGCAACCTAATTTCACCCCTCAGGTAGGTGGGAAGAATCTAAACCACATCTTTCAGCTGTTTACCAAATGACAGAGTCATTCAGCTGTGAAACCCAGCTTAGTTAATGTAACTAACTAGAAATAATAAAGCCCTGTAGGATATCAGAGGTCCCAGAGCAAAGGTCAGGGCGGGGAAGCCAAATGCAGGGAAGGATAAAGTGCAATCCCAGAACCGAAGGGCTGACAAGAAAAAAGCTCAGGTATAGAATAAAAAGCTGTAGAACAGGTGGGGAACAGAGATTGTGGCACAGCTATAAAGCATCAGCAAAACAAACAGCAAAGGGAAGAATACAATTGGTAAATTTTTTCTAACATTCACTCTGGGCCCTTTTACTCTTTAAACAGCCCAGGGTTCTGCTGGGGTTTAATGTGTTTCTGTAGCTCTTTTACCACATGCCAAGGGCAATGCACAGCTTGCCACCTAGTGTTTACTAACTTTACTTCAACAAAGAAAACAGCCTTTTCCTAATGTGTTCTGGCAGTTTCAGCACACACTTGTATGTCGAACATACAAAGGAGAAAAACAAAACCATTGAACCCACCCAAACTATGAAAAAACAGGAAAAAGCTGTAAATTTTAAACCATGGTAAGTCACAGGTGCAACAGCAAAGTATTTGCACACACTGAATGGGCCCCTATGTTTTAAAATCCATCTTAAAAAGCTGTTAAGTGACTGATTTTCCACAAAGTTCAGAGCAAAGATACTGACCAAAATATTTATTTTCAAGAATGCCAAACCACATATCCATAACATTTCACTATGAAGCGAGGTTTTACAAGGAAAATCTCTCTAGCAGTGGTGACCAGAAGACCAAAAAGATCTATGAATCTAAAGAGAGCTATGCAGGCAGTCCCTACTCTTAATTACTCTCCCCTTCTTGCCATCAATCAGTATTCTTTGTGTCTCCAAGAGTTCTTAGAAGTTGTAGAAATGAAAGGAAATAAGACAACTTCCATGGAGATCACTAGTATGTATCTTCAGCTCCCTGACCTAGAAGCTGCCTGATTCAAGGCAAGGGTTTTTAGGCTCTTAAAACTCTTCAAGCTCTTCTTAAAAGCTCTTAAAGCTTTTAAGCTTTTCAGCTCCCCAAGCAAGTTGCCTAGCCTGTATTAAAAACCTCCTAGTAGAAGCCAGAAACCAGTTTCTCAAGGTTTCAATGGTTTTGCTTCCATTCTGGTCTCAGGGAAGCAGGACAATTAGGCTCCCCTAACAACCCATCCTGCTTATTCCCCTGCCTCACAGACCATCCCCTGAACTCTGCAGGAAAAACACAACACTGCACATCTACAGGTGGGGGGATTGTGAAGAGTGAAACTAATCTTCTGCTTCTGTATAAACAATCAGAGTCTCTTATATTTGTACACCTGTTGTACCTATAATCCAGGACAGCTGTTAAGAGCTGGAGAGGGTGGGAGGGAAAGGAGTCTCATTTTTAGAGCCATCTAATTGAAAACCCAACCCTCAGCTGCGTTTAAAACACTAAGCCTATTATACCCTGCTAGCCACCACGTGGGAGGAAGAGCTTTTTTTCCCAGACAAACCTCTGTACTTCCCTGAAGAAATACTCATAACCTTGCTCTTCCTTCCTCAAGATAAGATATTTTATTTCCATGCTTCCTGGACATTCTGCTTCTGGAGCAGAATACAGGCAGACAGCTCCTGGTGACAAGAGCACAGATGGGAATGGAGAACAGGCCCAGGCTAGCCCAGTTCATCCCTGAGCACTGCCACACACTGATCAAACATACACCCTCCAAAACAGAGTGAAGGGGAAGGAAGTACAATTTATTCACAGTTTCCTGGTGAAATGACGGGCTAAAACCACATGACTGCACCACACTGAGTTAGCATGTTTCTATAGTTTTGAGAAAGACACAAATTTCATCAACTAAAGCAACAAGGAGGTGCCACGCAGTGCTAACAGAGCAGCCTGTCCAGCCCAGTGTCCGGCAGCAAGTCCCAGAGCATGCTTGGTGTTTCAAAGAAGGACGAGCCCCAGTTATGCACTTCCTCATCAGCACTGCTGCTCCCTGTAAGGAGCACAGCCACCGAGGGGCTGATTTCTGCAGCTCAGGATACCTCATTTAAACCCCACCTTTCAAAACCAAGCAGGAAAATTTGAATGCTGTGGTAAAATACTGTTCCAAGTGATGCGATAGGAAAAACAGCCGCCTAAAGGCTTCAGCGTGCTCTGCATGCCCCGATCCTTTAGAAGACTGCTTCTCCTTCTATCCTTCGTGTATGGGATAAGAACCACAGCGGGATTTCCTCACCTGCGTGCCAGAGCCACGGTAACACCTGCCAAGGAGCCAATAAACCCCACTTCCCTAAGTTTAGGGCACTTCAGTCCCTTTGCCAGCGGCGCGGACTGCGAGCTCTGGGAGTCGGAGCCTACCTGGCGATCTATACGCTTTTATAGGGGGTCGCGTCAGGGAGTCTGGGGTCCCAAAGTGATGCTCGTCCCCTGAAACGAGAAACGGGTGAAGGGCACAGCCGGCAACTCAGCTCAAGCCCACCGGGCCCAGGCCTGACAGCCTTCCAAGAGCAGCAAATTCACCGGCAGCCCGCGCTGTTTCCAGCGGCGCGGTCCCGTCCCAACGCCCCGGAGGGGAACCACAGGCGCCCGCCCGCCCGCCCCACTTCGCGCCGCCCCACCGCGCTCTCAACCACGAGA
>WEKY01021085.1:520540-537429 GCA_013390045.1 Picathartes gymnocephalus | reverse complement strand
GGAGCGGCCGCCGCGGCGTCACGTGGTACCGCGGCCGCTCCGCCATGGCCCCGGCGTCGCCCGCGGGGACCGGGACCGGGACCCGGACCCGGATCGGGATCGGGCCCGGCGGGAGGAGCCCGGGGAACGCCCGTCCGGCGGCCCCGCGGCTGCTGCCCCCCAGTGAAAAAAATGCGGGACGGCCGCGGCTCCCCCCAGCCCGGCGGGGCCCCGCGGGGGCGGCCCCTCAGAGGAGCCCGGGCCCGGCGCCTCCGTTCGCCACCCGGGTATTTTCTGGGTGCGACCCGATGGTGGCGGAACAAGGCCAGTTTAGCATTTCTCGGAGGCAGAAAAACCTGTAAAATAAGCACAAGTAACAACTTTAGCAGAGAGAGGAAACTAGGAGGTGCTTTGAGGAACGTGAGATCCTCTAGCACTGATAACGTTGCACTACTCTGTTACTTAGTGTGGGAATCATTTTGGTTGCTCAGATCTAGAATATCTCACTAGGCATTTCACTTTTCTTACCCGTTTGTTCAGATGCATTACTGGTAAACGGGGATTTTAAAAGGCGTTTGCATTCTTGATAAAGCATTTTTACCCAGGCATGTGGTAGAGTTCCTATGATTGGAGGTTTTCAAATGCAATTCAACGGGACTACAAGATCTCCTCTAGAATCCCTCCCTAGCAGCTCAAGACCACTTTGGAAATGAGTTGCTAAGCAAATAGAGACCCTTTCACAAATTCACAGAATCATAGAATTGTTCTGGTTGGAAGGGACCTCTCGAGATCATCCAGTCCAACACACCTGCCAAAGCAGGGTCACCTGGAGCAGGTGGCAGAGGAACACCTCCAGGTAACTTTGGAATGTCTCCAGAGAGGGAGACTCCAGGCCCTCCCTGGGCAGCCCTTTCTAATGCTCTGCCACCCTCAATGTAAAGAAATTCTTCCTCATGTTGAGATGGAACTTCTTGTGTTTTAATTTATGGCCATTGCTCCTCGTCCTGTCACTGAAAAGAGTTTGGCAGCATCCTTGACACCCCTTTGAGATATTTGTGTGCATTGATGAGATCCCTTCTCAGTGTTCTCTTCTCCAGACCAAACAAGGCCCAGCTCCCACAGTCTCTCCTCATAAAAGAGATGCTCCAGACCCCAAATCATCTCGGTGGCCTCCACTGGACCCTCTCCAGCAGCTCTTTGTCTTTCTTGTACTGAGGAGCCCAAAAGTGGACCCAGCACTCTGGATGTGGCCTCACTTGGGCCAAGTAGAGGGGCAGGATCACTCCCCTTGACCTGCTGGTCACACTCTTCCAATGCATCCCAGATTCCCAATTCCCCCAGCCTGGCTCATGGTCAACCTGTCATCCACCAGGACCCCCAGGTCCTCCGGAGCAGAGCTGCTCTCAAGCTCAGCCCCTAATCTGTACAGGTGCTGAAGGATTTCTACACACTGAAAAAAGTCAGGAATGGGGAATGTGATGCTGTAACAGCAGTAACTTCATTGACAATACTCTGGAACACCTGTGCTCATGTTTGTGAGGTTATTTTGTTATTTTTCAGGGTTGTAAATGGAGTAGGCGAGTGCATGTTCTGTGCAATCCAGTAGGAAGGCTGGGTGAGGGAAGCGCTGTTCAGCCTCCACTCCTGTGCCTGTCTTCTCTGTACAAAGATTTCAAAACAAAATACATCTTAAGTGCTTTACGAACACACCAGTAATGTTGCAATTTCACCCAAAAGCAAGTGAATATTTGTGAGATAAGTTATATGTACCTCCTGCTGTACCAGCAGTAAATATTGTCATTCTTTTTAGTTCTAAAAGCAGAAAACGCACATATTGAGCATTGTTTTCTAAAGCAAAATTAAAGAGGATGTAACAAATACCACATCATGGGAAAAAAGAATCAACATAACAATGTCAAGATCCTTTTTTAATAACAGTTTTGTGATGACTTCATGCCATAGACTGACCAGTTAATTTTCCTGCCAAATGACTTTTTGTGAACCAGGTTCTCAACCTGGAGAGGCTGAAATGACCTCCTGATTTTGTCACACACTTGCCACCAGTTTTGTGACACTTGTTCTTCTGTAGGAAGGGAGGCCCCTCAGCCCCAAACACCTGCTGTGTTGAAGGGACTGGATGGTTTTAGGGACAGAGGGATAGAAAATACTTGGATTTGCATGAAGCCCTTGACACCTGCAGCTCCTTTCTGCTGTTCCTTGGCTGTTCCTTACCGATGCAGATCAAGTGAGAGTGTGAGATTGATGGCAGCCAGGAGCAGGGCCCTCAAGGTGACCTTGGCCTCCGTGGATCAGCCACGCTGACTTTTTCCTTCCTGCTTTTCCATTCTCCTGGTTTTATAGCCTCTGCTGCACCTGGCGAGAGGTTGGTCATGATAAGGGAATGTGCTGAGTCTGCCATGGCCACTGTCCCCTCCCAGGCTCTGTGGGTGACGGAGGAAGGCGCTGTCAGAAAAAAGGTGCAGTCCTGCCTTGGCTGCCCAGCACACCTCACCTTCTCATCACCTTCCTGGCATGAGCAGTGTCAGTATTCATACCTGTGGACATGCTGGCACCCCTGGGCAACGTGGCACACACATTTAATTGACCCCTCTGACACTGCCTCTGTGCTCCCTGGGCCTGTAAGTGTTCCTCCACACACCATAAAGAAGTATTTTTTTCTGCCCATTTGAACCCAACCTCTTACCTGTTTTACAAGTGCCTCCAGCACTAGTAAGGGGGGGATTTGGTCAAATTGAAACAAATGAAACACATTAGTCCAATCCCTCCTTCCAGCCCTCTGCCCTCAGATTGAGGAGTCCCAGCTGCTCAGTGCCCGCTCCTTGCCAGCACCATTTCGTTGCCTTTCCCTGTGTTTTGTCTCAACCATTTGCTGCTGAGCTCCTCTGGGGATGCTGGTGAAAAGGCAGCAAGCTGAGTTCCAGGGAGGTTGCTGCCCCTGTTCTGCTGCTCTTTGTGCTGCTGCCTTTGCCCTGGCATGCTCCACGGTGCTGCTTTCCAGGAAATGTGTCCTGGGCAGGGGGAATAGGGAAGGGGCTGAAACGTACCTGTTACCAATAAGTAAAGCTTTATAAAAGGAAGGCCTTGTAAAATCACGGCTCAGGCCTGTTACTTTGGCTAAGTAGAAAAGGACTATGGGAAAGAGACTCAGCTGAATTAGGGTTAGAAAAACAAGTTATATAACCACGGTGTATTCACATTGTGGTGTTTGGTGGCTGGTGGAATTGTGTTTGTTATGTTTTAAAACTATGTAACTGATAATGGGCTAACTGCTTTAAAAGGCCTGTTTTTTGCAATAAAGGGCTCTCCTTTGCACCTGCCTGGGGACTCTGTGTCACTATAGACCCTCACCCACACATACCCATGCCTATACATGCCACTGTGGATCCACCACAAGTTAGAACACAATTTTTTTTTGGAAAAGCATTTCCTAAATGAGGCCAAGGGCTGACACACACTCTCAGACCTTCCCCCCCGTTGCAGTCTCTGGACCACTTCAGGGGACGCTGGGTGGGCTCCACATCCCTTTCCCTCCAAGCTGATGCTGAAAACCCTCCATTTCACATCCTCCCCAGCCTCCCTGCACTGGCAGTGTGACATTTCCAGAGTCTGGGCTTTGCAACCTACGTGTTTGGGTTGCTTTTCCTGTAGTACTTTTCCTAAATCAACTCTCAAAGCAGTTCACTCCTCACTCTGGTTTCCTTGTTTCAATCCACGACACTGTTCCTGTATGCAGGAAGCCGCCAGTCATGCAGTGGGCCTGAAGGAAAGCGCACAACCACAGAGTCGCAGAAACGCGGCCAGAAAAAGGAAGTTACGGTTTCCTGAACGCTCCCGAGAACGACGGTGGGAAGGAAAACTACAGCTCCCAGCAGGCAGCTGGGAGCCAGGGAAGAGCAGAGTTCACCGTCACGTTTCCAGCGGAGCATTCAGAGTGTGCGCTGGTGTCCTGCCACCAAAGGGCCTCTGGGAGGGGGGGCAAGGGGAAAGGCCAGCGCTGGCCCTTTGCTCCTGATCGCCGCCCTGACCGGCTCCGAACCTGCCCGGGTAAGCGTCCGGCTCCACTTTGTTCTGCTGATTTCCTTCAGCTGGAGCGTCGGCGTCGGGAGCAGGGAGGGGAGGGACGAGAGCCGGGCGGCAGAGCAGCGACTGCACCCCCACAGCCCCAAATCGTGTGCTGGAGACAGTGCGGGGGGGCGAGGTGTCCCCCTGTGCCGAAAAGCTGCTGGGAAGGCTGGGCTGGAGAATTCTGTACAGAAAACCGCACGAAGCACTCTCCAGCGGGGAAAGTTTCTTGGGAGTTTTCCACGCAGCCTTAGTTGTGCTTGGGAAAGCCATCAGCTTGCCCGGGTTACACCAGCGAGCCCGGCTCCGTCTGTGCCCTGTCCCGAAGTGCTTTAACGGGGGGGGAATTATCTCTGGAGGGCTGCAGGAGTCAGGATGCGGCTCCGGGTTCGCAGCCCCCGGCCAGGGCACTGCGGAGCCCGCGGGGTGGTTCTGCCGGATCGCCTCCCGATCCGACACGCCGGAGGCAGGCTGGGACTCAGAGGAGGAGCAGGGTCATTGCTCCGTGTCGGCCTGGATGGGAGGTACCAGATGCCCAAAAGCACACGGGGCAGCCTGCCGAGCCCCAGACTGCAGGCCTGCCGTCCGGGAGCACAGCTGAGTCCGTCGGGATGAGACGGCATTGCCTCACCCCCCTGGCATGTCCCGGGATAAGTGCGGTTTGCATTAACCCCTGGACTGACGGGAAGCAAAATAGCTGACAGCCCACGGGCTGAAGGTTCACGGTTATGGGCGACGCCCGCCCATTTTCACCTTGGGAATCGTGGAGGAGGAGCCTCCTCCACCGTGAATCACGGCTCCTGTGTTTCTGCTTATCAGGTTTGTGGGCGTTTCGTTGGAATTCCGGGATGGTGTCTGTGAGCGGGGTAGGACTTGGTCAGCCCCTCGAGCGGCAGCGAGATACAGCTCCGTATGAACATCGGAGAAAGTGAAACCAAACACTGCAGAAGCCAAAGCTCCTGAGGAGAAGGAAAATGGAAGGGAATCCAGGCGTGGATCTGCCTGGAGGTAAGTGAATCCTATGCTTACTCCATCTGCTAGGAAAATCCCTTTGCTACAAGTTTTCAGGAGTGACATGGGAAACCTGTGCAAAAGAAAAATAAACCAGTAAAAGAATCCCATCTTTTCCAGGCCCAGGAAAGCAAGTTTTAAAGGGTGAAAGATGAACAAGTTACTTTCAATTTTGAGTTCTGATCTGCAGCAGGTTTAGACTGTGTGTCCAAGATGGCAGCACAAGGAATGCTGAAGAGAGAGATCCAGACTGGAAGAGCTTTCTTCCCTACATCCTAGTGCTTCCCATCCACAGATGCTTAAATAATAAGCCAGTTTCCCACCACCTGTAGTTGGAAAAGGCAGGGCAAGGAGTAGTTTGTGCCCAGCTTGAACAGCAGGATATCTCCGAGTTCCTCCTGCTTCAGTTTCTACTGTGTACTTACATTCTGTGGGAGCCTTGTTATGACTAGTATCTACAAATGTGTGATACAGTGATGCCATCACCGGCTCAGGTCTGTCCTAGATAGTCAGGAGTGCTACTGTAATAATCAGCAACAAGGAATGTAAAAATGTCCTGGCAAGTGAAAAGTGCAGCTGTTTCTCTGTTTTCAAATTAGAAGGGAGTTCCTGTGGATGCTGAAAGCTTGGGTGCTGAGAAGGTTTCCAGCTTTCTGCCTGTTTATCTGTGAAAGTTATACTTTTACATGAGCGCTGCCTGGGAATAGTGCTTTGGTGTTGTGAGAAACGAGCATTGAAACAATGTCAACAAACTCTGCAGCTGTTGTTAATATTACTGTCAGGAAAAAATTTTGAAATAGGCGGTACAGTGCCCAGCCAATGCTGTTAAGGGATAGATGGTCAAAGGTCCAATCTCTTTATGCCATTCAAGTGAACCAGGATATATAAACGACTTTGGAAATTAATAAATATATATATCCTTTCCTTCTCAACTGGAGTCTATGTGTTGTTATTGTGACTTAACAGCGGCAAATTCCTTGCCCTTTTCATCGGTGTTTATTCTAATTATAGTGTAATCATTTATGTCATTGTAATGCTTGATCATTCGTAAGCAATTTTTCACAAATAGTGGCTGAAATTTGAGCTGCACTTTGGTTCTGTAGGAGTCCGAATATGTCGCAAATATGTTCAGTCTCAGAATCTCTCTATTGAATTATGCTCCAGTGTTTGTTTCTAATTAAGTGTTGCCATAGCTCTTTGGGAGAGCAGCTCCAGGACAGAAACAGAGACAGAGCATGAGCAGAATTACCATTTACATTCAGACAGATGCTTGAAGTGCATTGGCATAATTGTACTCAACAACAGCCTTAGGAAGGAATTCTTCAAATCCATCACTATCTGTGAAAACCCACTCTCTGTGGAAGATGTGGTAACATATCCTACCACTTAAGGAAGTGAAGGAATTGCCAGCCCACCCCACCTAGGACATAAGCTGGGATTGAGTTAGCTTTTGCACAGCGGCTGTGAGTGCTGTGGTTTGGATTTGTGGGTTTAGAGAAAAAAATGTTGATAACAGAGCAGTGTTTTGGCTATTGCTGAACAGTGCTGGCACAGCATCAAGGCTTTCTGCCCCTGCCCAGCAAATACCCTGGGGTAGGTGGGAGATTGGGCAGAGACCCAAGGTGGGAAAAGGGTTGTTGAATACAGTATAGCATCATGTTCAGCAACAAAAACTGAGGCACAGGAAGAAAATGAGAAGGGGGTGGCTTTCAAGGTAGGCATTTCTGGGAGACTGGCCTGGCATCAGTCTGCTTGTAGGAGGTGGTGAGCGATTGCCTTTGCATCCTGATTCCCTCCTGCCCTTCACTCAGCTGTCTGGATCTCAACCCATGACTTTCTCACATCTGGTCACTCTATGCCCTCCCCTGTCTCACTGGGGGTAAAAGTTTCTGCAGTGCCAGAACTGTGAGTTGTATGGGTGGTGGTAAAGCACTGGGCATTCTTGACTCTTGTCTGGCTCACTGGGCTTGTGAACTCTGATCCCAACAGCTGGACCAGCCCAGGGTGAGGTGAGGAGCACAGCAGAGCCTCCTCTGCACCAAGAGCCCACCCAGGAGCCACCTGATCACCAAATGCCCACCCAGGGGACACCTGAGCACCAAGTGACAAGCAGATGGCCTGAGACATCCTGCAAACCAGAGGACAACTCTTCGCTGTGTGAAACAACTGTTGGTGGGGGACAGACAGCACTGTGGGGTTTAGCTGGTCCCACAGCAGAGGAGAAAGCTGCCCAGGAAGCTGAAGTATTGCCAGAAGAGTCTGACAAGACAAGAGAAGGTGTCTCAGAAAGACCCCTGGAAAAAGAGGGCTTGGATGAAGGTGAGTCCCTCCCCGCCATTGGGCCTGATAACTTGGACCTTGGCTTGGAGGAGGCAGAGCAGGAGAAAGAGTTGTTGGTTCTTGAGCTAAAAGAGACTAATTGTAGGTCTGCGAATTTTATTCCCCACAGCTGGGCTGGGCCATGATAGTGTGCACAGCAAAGGAGACAGCCCTGTCCACCAGGAAACATGGGAGCACCAGGAGACAACTGGGCAGTGTGAAAGCCTCTACAAAGCAGAGGAAGATGCTTCATCAACAAGCAAGGCACAGAGCTCTGACAGTGAAATGGCACATTTGGATGTGACTGGCGTGGAAGATGTCCCCAGGGGCCTCTTGGCAGAGAAGAGCAGCAGTGCCACTCTCCCAGACTGGCAGCCAGAGGCACCCAGAGAGCAAGAAACACAGGAGAGTGGGTACCAAGGCACGTTAAGGAAAAGACCAAAAGGACCAAAAGGTGAGCTGGTGGCTGCACACTGCTGCTTTTCCACTTCCTACACTTCCCATAGGCATTAGAACAACAGTTGGGTGAGATCTCTCGTAGCCGTTGTCACTTTCCTGGAGTCAAGCAGGAAAGAAGGTATGAGAAATTAATTGGCTTCTCTCTTTCTCTCTCCTTTGGCTCCTGTCGTGCTTTGAAAGGCATGAAGCCACACTGCACTCTGCATTGTCTTTCTCTTTGCCCAGCCCAAGAGCAGAGAGCCAAGACTCAGGGCAGTATTAACCCAAAGCAGTATTCACTTCTAACTCTTCCCTCAGCTGGGAACTCCTGCTTTTCTTATTATTTTCTTATTATTTTCTTATTTACCTGTTCCCTCAGCAGTGAGTGGCACATTTCTTTTCTCTTGCTGCAGGAGACACAGCCCCAAACCCAGACACTCAGTCTTCCCTGCAGAATGTCACCACCCAAAACACAGAGCAGGAGAAGGCCAAAGAGTCCCTCCTGTGGACAGGTGAGGAAAGGAAGCTTCCCTTGCATGTTACTCATCGACCAGAAGGCACTGATCCTCCAGGAGCAAGTAATGAAGCACATTTAATTACTCTTCTCTCTCGGGACCTTTCACAGCCTCTTCTGAGGGTTTGAAAGAAAAAAAACCATCCCCTTAAATATAGGCTCACTTTGAGCCTATAGTGGCAGCTTTCCCTCCAGCTCTTCAGCCTCAAAAGCTGGCATATTGTGTTCACCATGCTGTGAGTGCCCTGGGATGTCCTGGGAGGTCTGGGGGGCCATGTTGAGGGTCCCCCTCCCCAGCCCTGCTCTGTCGTGGGGCTCTAAGCAGGAACAGTGATGCTCATCTGCATCAACACATTTCTCCTGTCAGAAAGAGACCCTGCTTTGCCATGGAGAGGGACACAAGCCATTGTGTCTGGACCTTGCTGCCTTCTGTTTTCTAAGCAGAAGCACAGTGGCCTTTGTTTACTCATAGCTTGAAGGAGGGCAGTGAACACAGCACTTTACCTGGGTCAGACACCCCCATATGTGGTGCTCTGAACAGCCACAAACCCTACAGAAAACAGAGGAGGGGGAAAGAAAAGAAAGCTTGTGTGCAGCTGCAATTTCCTCAGGAAGTTCTGCACAAAGCTGTAGCCTTGCCCTCATCCCTGGAGCTGCAGCCCCCTCACCTGGTGTGCTGGAGTGGGAGTCTCCCAACACAGAGCCAGCAGCCCCTTCACCTTTCCAGGCCAACTTGCTCCACTTTCCTAGTGCAGGGGTGGAAGGTCTGAGAGGGGAAAAACAGCCTTTGTAGCTACTTTCCAGCATGTCACTGCAGCTCACTTGGGACTGACTCCTATTCCCAGGAGGAACTCCCAGCTGGAGCTCCTGTTCCTGATCTCATATCTCTCCCCTGCTGAACAGGGCTTTTCATCGTGGGCCTCGCAGTGCTCGGCTTCTGCATATTCTGCTTCGGCAGCCCCACCTCCAGCTCCCAGCAGCCCCGCAAGAACCCCACGGTGGAGGCATTCCTGTCCCAGTTCGACCAGCTGCAGCACAGGTTTCCGGGCCAGAGCCCGCACCTGTGGCTTCGCGGGCGCAAGTTCCTGCAGAAGCACCTGAACGTGTCCCAGCACACGCAGCCGGCCATCATCATCCTCACGGCCGCCCGCAGCGGCGAGCGGACCCTGCGGTGCCTCAGCGCCCGCCTGGCCGACTCCTACTCGGCCGCCCTGCACGGCAGCACGGTGCAGATCGAGGGCGGGGACAAAGCCGGGCTCCACAGCGACCGGGCCAAGCTGGAGGTGGACTCGGAGCTGAGCTCGGCCTTCCAGGCCGGGGGCCGGGCCGCGGTGATTCACCGCTTGGAGCTGCTGCCCGCGGGGGCCACCCTCATCTTCTACAAGTACTGCGACCACGAGAGCGCCGCCTTCAAGGACGTGGCCCTGCTGCTGACGGTGCTGCTGGAGGAGGAGGCGCTGGAGAGCCACATCAGCCTCCAGCAGGTGGAGGAGAGGGTCCGTGACTTCCTCTGGGCCAAGTTCACCAGCACCAGGGCCCCCAGCTCCTACGACCGCATGGACTCTGACAAGCTGAGCGGGCTGTGGAGCCGCATCTCCCACCTGGTCCTGCCCATACACCCGGTGCAGACCATTGAGGAGGGGGGCTGCTATGCCAAACCCTAGGGACAAAGGTGGCCACGGCCCCGAGGAGGGTTGGAAAGATGTTCCTGGCTGGCTCTGGTACAGGCGGAGGCAGAACCGGTGTTACTTCTCTTCAGTTTGTTTCTTGTAGGTTCCTGGGAAGAGCTTGATGGGTATAGGTTGATCCAGGCCGTTTGGGCAGCTGAATACTGGAGGAGATACACACACATCCTGCTGGCAGATGGGAATGGGGGGTATTTTAGAGTTCCACAGCAGAACATCAGCATGTGGGGAGGCAGGAGGGAAAACAGGACCTTGCAGGTAGCATTTCTATCAAGAAATAGACAAATAATGTACACAACTAGTACTGTGGTTCAGCAGCTCTTTCATCTCTCCCTGCCCCTCAGCTTGCTAAAGTTGTGTACATCAGTCTCACAATATACTTTGTCCAGGGGGCTGCTAGAACACAGGTCAAATCCCTCAAAGCACAACGTTTTGAAGGCATGCTTCAAAAACTAAAGCAGTTTGCCAGTCAAGGTTGTGACCAGTCAGCCCCAGTAGAGGCCCACGTGCACAGCCTGATTGACACGTGGCAAAGCCCAGATCCTCAAACAAACCTGCAATTCAGAGATCCCCTAAACGTCAATTACAAGAAATCTCAGGTTGTCAGCACTTTAACACTACACTAATGGCAGGGATCCCATGAGGGCATCCCTTGTGCCAGAGAGCAAGCTCCAGAACCAGAGAGCTATGAAACAGTTGCTGTCACCCTGCTAGTGTGAAGCCTCAAGGGGTTACACAGCTAAAAAAAAAATGAACAATACAACGTAATTTAATGCTACTTCTCTCTAAAACAAGTCCACTCAATCCCTTTGCCACACAAAGGCTGTGACTCTCTCCTCAGGCCCATGCTTTGGTTCCACACGACAGATTGTCCTTCACCTGGATCTCTGATCTGTGTGCAGGGCTGGAAGCCTGTCTGCCAGCCTCTCCCCAGGTGACTCCTATTGATAGATGTCGATGTTAGCGTTGATATTTCAAACCATGTAGGGTAGCACACCGGGTCCTTGCCCTCCAAGGGTAGATTTGCCTCTCTGCCAGGCAGATGGAGCTCTGACATCTGCCAAAGCAAGCAGGAGCAGAGCTGGTGAGGACAAAATCTCTGCCATTAACACCACAAATCTTTGACAAAGCAGATAAGTTTCTTACCATGCCTCCTTTTCTGCATCCTAGCAAGGGAAGTCCAAATCCTGGAAACACTGTGGTTCCCCTGCACGCTGTGTTTTTGTAGGTGCTGTGGGACAGAGCAGCCAACTCAGGAACACCTGGAGGGCAGGTGCAGGTTACAGCATTTATTGTAACCCAGCGGGCAGCCCCAGTGGCAGCCCTGTGTGCCTGTGCATTTATTATTACCCAAGGAGCAGCTGTGGCAAATGGTGGCTCATTTCCACAGCAGCAGCACAGACCGAGGCCTTGCAGAGCCAGGCTCTGTACCCAAACCAGAACAAATCCACACCACCACAGTGTTTTTTAGGAGCTGCACATCAGGGTGTTCCTTACGGATCCTGGTGTTGGATGGGTCTCCTGCCAACAGTGCCTTGCTGATCTGCCCCACCAAGGGCTCGGGGAGGTGCAGCCCTGCACCCTAAAACCACAGCCTGTCTCTGCTTTCCCCCTGCCGTGTGCCTTGAGCTGTCTCAGGAGATTGGTGGCCCTTAACTTGGAGGACGAGACAAAACAAAGAAAGAGGGAGGGTTATTTGTTCATGTTCTGGCTAAAGAACAGACTTTTGGGTTGGCTGGGGATGTGAAGACAAGACCAGAGGGGTTTTAACCGTGATAAACACTGGGCTAAATGTGAGAACTACCTGCTGGAGCCCGGGGCACGGTTTGATGCAAGACACAGGTTGCTTCCTCCCCTCCCTCTTTTCTATTGCTGTACACTACTTTGGTGAGAGAAAACACTGTATCCTGCTCTGCACGGTTAAGTGTAGGTGTTGATGTAAGAACCAGCAGAGCATTAATCATGCTATGCCAATATTTTGATGAAATCTGTATTTTAATGTTCTCTCTCTTCATTTTACGTACTGTGTTTGCAATGCATAGCCCAGGTATGCAAAAGCAACTCCCCATTGCTGAAGGCATCACCCACCTGAGCTCTTCCAATACAGAGATGCTTTTATGGCCTTCTAAAGACAAATACCTGCTTGCTTCTGAAACAGGACTTCTGTTTAAAAATAAATGGTGAGATTGTGAAAGAAGCCAGCAAAGTGAGACTGGAATCTTACTGTATTCCACTCTTTCGTAGCTATTTTCATTAAGCTAAAGAGATCACCATATTAGACAAAGTTTTTTTAGGTCAGGGCTGTAGCTGTGCAAACAAAGTGAATATTTGCTTTTCCTGGAAAAACTCTAAACAACGTTTTTCTCAGTTGTTTGGGGCAAATATTTGCAGCTTTTCAAGTGAGGCAAAATTAAAAAAAAAAATCCCAAAGAGCTGCTGCATTCAACCCAGGCTGAAATACACTGGGGTTTGCATAATACTTAATGATAATAAAACTGAATTCCACTGACAATTGAAATGTTTTAGAAATACAAAAAGCAAATATTTCTCATTTCAATAGATTGGTTCCACTTCATATTCCACCACCTCAACACACACAAACTTCTACTTTTGTGATGAATTATTTTGCCTAGCTCTAGCCTAAACAGAGAGAAGGCTGGGAAAAAAAAAAAAAGAGGATTTACCCTGTTAGTTTGGATTTTCGTCAGTCCCCTGACAACAATACTCATAACAATGGCACCTGCCTTTTCATAGATGTCCATGTGATTGATTTCCAGAAGCAAACATCACTCATCTCCTGCCAGAGGAGAAAGATTTACATGAAAATCCAGTGTCCCCAGGTACAGCGACACTGGATGCAAAAACCAGGCTGCTTTTTGAAGTCTTGCACATGAATCCAAAAGCAAGTCCAAAGGGAGCAGCTGAACAAACTGGGAGGCAGAAAGGTGCACTGGTGGTTTTTTTTGAGTCCCAGTCTCTGCAGCAGCAGTTCTGCAGGGAAGCATGCATTGCCACAAGGTGCTGAACAATCCTAAAAGTCACCTCGAAAACTACACAGGAGCACAACTGAGGGGCAAAACCAGTCCTGGAAGGCCAGCCTGGACTGCTCCACCACAAAATTAGTGCTGCTTATCCCTGTGAATGTGCTGCTGTCCTGCGAGCCGATGTAACTTTGTCACCCTCAGCATTTAAAGCCGGTGCTGCCCAGGTGTGGCATGTCACCCTGTGCTGCCTGCATCGTCCCTGACCCTGTGACAGGCACGTTCCTGCCACATCTCTTCTCACCTTTTTGCACCAGCACGGGCTGGGAGCAGGAGCTGGAAGAAGGCAGGGCACAAAGAGGAGGAGTGAACCCAGTTCAGCCACCCCTCTCCTGTTGAGCTTTAACCTCTGTGAGCTCACCTGCAGCTTAACCCTCCTGCAGCTCCATGCACAGGCTCTGCTGCCACAGGGCTGCTCCCTTGGGGGCCATTTTCTGGCCTTCAAAAACCTCCATTGTAATTGAGATTTGCAGATATTGGGAGCTTGAATCTGGCTTTATTTCCCACCTTCGACTCTGCAGGGGAAGCAGCTGTACAATGAACCACACAAAGGAGCTTGGCCACAGCCTGTGCGATGTGGATCGATGAAAAGGCTCAAAGAATGCAGCTTAAAAGTGTGTTCCCCACAGAGGGAGGGGGCTAAGCCGTGGCAGGCATCCCCGTGGCCTCTCGTGCAGTTGTGCTGAGGCTGAGGAGAGGCTCTGCAGATCCCTCGTGAGGGCACTCAAGAGCTCAGGATCCCCTCGGAGCCAGAGCAGAGGCATCGGGATAGCACAACACAAGGGATGGGAACAGCCTCCCTGCACACAGTCCTTTGAGATCTGCTCCATCCTCTGCCCCCTGGACCACTCAGACACCTCTGGGAAACAAAAACCAGGATATGGCAATGTCCACAGAAGAGCAGACCTGGCCTCTTCCCACAATGACAGCTTGAGCTGAATGAAGCCCCTGTTTTCTGTGTTAACAGAGCTGGACCCTTAGGGCTGCTCAGAGCAGTAGAAGGAAGGATCAGCCACAGCCCTGGGCAAAGCTTGTGTCTGCAGAGAGCTGAACCACACAGGTTCCTCCCCACAGGGAGAGAAAAGTCTAATTTTTTCTGCTCCGAGGGCCAGGAGGGGCATCTGTTCTGGGGCAAGCACCAGGCTCCCTCCAGCAGGCTGGCCAGAGTAAATAAAGAGGTGCCTAAAGACCTCTCCACACCAGGCCAGTCTCACAAGCATTTTTCTAAACTCTCAACCTCTATAATTATGATCCCAAGACGTTCCCCATAAGAAGGCAACTGCTACCTGTGACAGGTGAGTTGTGAGCAGAATAAATCCCTTCAGGTCATGTTGGAGGATGGTCTGCTCCAACCCTGCAGGACCAGATGCAACAGCAGCCACAAACACTGTTCCTCCTTTCCAGAGGCCTGTGGTTCCCCTCCTGACTGTGTTTGGAAGATATTTTGAGAAACTGTTGGCTTATGAAACCAAATTCAATGAAACAGGAGGCTGAAATAATGCCAGGCAACCTCCAGAGGGCAGGGGATGAGTGTGAATCAGTGTCCAAACAGGATTGGCATCTGAAAATAAAAAACACTGGCTATGGAGAGACTGTTGGGATGAAACCAGGGGTGCTACAACCTCCTGAACCCTTTAAATATTGCCTGGTGGCAGTACAGACCTGCTTTGTGTTAACGGGACACACAAAACTGGAAAGCAACTGGGGGAAAGCCCCATGTGATGGTAGAACTGAATGCAAGACCACGAAGGGCTGCTGCACATGCCAGGCTCAGTGTGCTCACACGTAACATATCCCACAGCAGAACCAGCTGGCCCAGTTAGAAAGTGGCAGCTTTACTTTATGGTCTGAGTAAAGACAGGAGGGAAAAAAAACAGATTGGGAGAAGTGGATTGGAAATGATTAGGAGGCTGGGAGTAAGTTGTGGTGGCTTTGTGAACAAGATTTTAAATGTATTAATCAGTTGATTAACACTACCAAACCTTCCCAGACACTGGTTAATGTGGGGGGTGTCTCAAGACTACAAGGGAACCTTTATCTCCCTTATCCTTGTTCCCACACTGACTGAGAGTATTCAAAACCTCCTCTGCACCTCGAGGGAACAACCACACTGCCTAAAGTCAGGATGTGAAATGACAAGCAGCATTTTAAACACTGCCTTTCTGCCTTCCACACTGCACTTGTATCACCCTTGTGAGCACAGGAGGCTCAGGAGTGACGGAAGGGGATGAAAGCAGCACTAGCAAGAAAGGTCAGGAGAGAGGGGCACAGAGGGGCCCTGGAGGGAGAGCACTGGAAGCCACCTGGATTTGCCCCATCATGCTCCTGCAGAGCCGCACATGCAGAGCCCCCTCTCCAAATCATCCATGCTGCACAGTCTGCTTCTGCCTACCAGGGCTCCTGCTCCAACTCTGGCTTTGAGAGGGGCTGAAGATGCACTGAAACTCGCTCAGCTGGAGCCAGCCAGCCCCCCTTTTCTTCCTGGGCACAGCCTCTCTCCCACTCCCGTGCCCCTGCACAATTTTGCTTATCTGCGGGGCAGGACCTGGCTCCGAAGGAACATTACACGGGGCTGCAGCAGGGCAGGAGAGCCAGAAATTGACTGAAGCTTTCCTCCCCTCCCTGCTTTTGTAGGCACAACCGTGTTCTTTGTCAGCGCTTCTCACCCTCATTTTCTCCTGGGTCAGAAGCAGATCCTCCCCTTGCCCCTCCCTGCCAGCAGACAGCTTTGATCAGGAGTCCTGCTGACATCCCTGTCTTTCCTCTCCCCTCCCTCCACCTTGAGGCTGAAACCCTTGGTGAGGGAGCGATGAGGACTGGGATCGCCTCCTCAGAGTAATTACAGCACATCTGGCAGGCAGGAGCCGCAGCCCCGGGCTGGGGACACCTGATGCCATTTCTGCTCAGCCTGGATCACAGCAGGCAGCTCCCGAGGTGTGCCCAGCGTGGGTACGGGCAGCATCTTGCCAAAAGCTGCCTTCTGACCGCCAGCACAGCAAGGGGCAACCCAGAAAGGAGGGGGCAAGAGATGTTAGAGCCTCTGCCAGTACCCAAAGGGGCTCCGAGAGAGATGGAGAGGGATGTATTGTTAAGGGCATGGAATGACAGGACGAGGGGGAACGGCGTGAAACTGCCAGAGAGCAGGGTTAGACGGGATATTGGGAAGAAATTCTTCCCTGTGAGAGTGGTGATGCCCTGGCACAGGTTGCCCAGGGAAGTTGTGGCTGCCCCATCCCTGGAAGCGTTCAAGGCCAGGTTGGATGGGACTTGGAGCAATCTGGGATAGCGGAAGCTGCCCCTGCCCGTGGCAGGGCATGGAACAAGATGGTCTTTGAGGTCCCTTCCAACCCAAACCATTCTAAGATTCCGTGATTCAACCACGACCCCAGCAAGAGCAGCTCCCCGTGTGCTGGGGAATGCTGTGCCCTGTCCCAGCACGGAGCACAGGCTGCTCCAGCCCGGGCGGAGGGATGCCCTGAGAAGCAGAGCTTGCCTACAGAGGGCAGGAAGGAGGAATCGGGGTAGCAAAAGGGTTTTGTGCGGGAGGAAACGAACGGAGGACTCCGCTCGGGAGCGAGAGGCAACGCGGGCGGCTCAGCAGAGACCTCTCGGTCCCGGGGCCTCTGCGGGGGCTCGGGAAGAGTCGCACGGAGCGGCGAGAGCTCCGAGCCCCGGGCGCGGCGGCAGCAGGGCGGTGCGACGGGCAGGCGGGGCGCGCCCGGCCCCCATCCCATCCCATCCCATCCCATCCCATCCCATCCCATCCCATCCCATCCCATCCCATCCCATCCCATCCCATCCCATCCCATCCCATCCCAT
>WEKY01021085.1:484835-520329 GCA_013390045.1 Picathartes gymnocephalus | reverse complement strand
CCTCCTCCTCCTCCTCCTCCGCGCCGCCGCCCCCCTCGGCGATAAGGTAAGCGACGGCCGCCGAGCCTCCCCCCGCGCCCCCCCTCCTGCCTTCCTTCCCTTCTTCCCTCCCCTCGGGGAGCCGCGGCGGGGCAGGGACGGAGCGGGGTCCGAGCCGCGGCCCCTCGCCCTTCCCCGCAGGTTTCAGGTTCCCGTGCTCCGGGATCCCCGCGCTTCCCTCCCTCGCTCATGCGCTGCTTGGGGATGGGGGTTTTCGTCGCCTCTCCCTCTAGCTGACCCTCAAGAGGACCCGGCTTTGCCCGCTTGCCGTGCAGGGCAGTAACAAAAGGCTGATGGGGGTGTGAGGATTCACGAAGAGGGTCCCAGCATCACCAGAAGGGACCACGGAGGCGCGGCGCCTTTCCCCGGCTGGGGGTTCGCCCGAAGCTGCCCACCACGTTTATCCCATCACATTCGTCCCTAGCAGAAGGTGCGCTCAAGTTTAGGGCTGGAAACAGATTTCCCCCTTCCCCGTCCCTCCTGCCACCCCGAGCACGGCTTTAGGAGCTGCTTTCCCCACTAACCATAGGGTGCGTGTCCGGGCATCAGAGCCCCGCGCTGCCCTCATCTCTGCTCTCCTCCGCAAAGGACCACTCAACCCTGCCCTCCTCCTGTGGCACTTGTTCCACAGCAGCACCGAAACTCCTGTGCCTGTCCCGTCTCCTTCCCGAGGCCCAGCCGGGGTGAATCGCCTCCGTTCCCGTGGCAGGGCCGGCAGAAATCCCGGCTTCGCGGGGCGCCGGCGGTGCCTCCACGGGTCACTGCCTGCATTGTGCCTCGGCGCTCCCGTTTCCTCGAGGGGAACCCGGCCGGATTTCTCTGCTGCCTAAGGAATGCTGCTCTGCTAAAGGAAGAGGGTTTTGGGTTGTGTTTCCCACCCGAGACTCGTGGCTGGGATAAAGCAATCTCACACAAGCCATTGTTAGACACACAGAAGACCAGACACTGCAGATTTACTGGGGATAACTCAGGCTTGAGGAGCAGCAGTGTCTCCTGTTCTGAGGTTTTTCTTAATTTTGAAGCTCATGTGTCTCATTTCCACTTTGTTTTTTTGCCTTCCTGCACATCTGCTGCCTGTTCTGTTTGCCCCTGAGCTGCAGGGCTAAGTCAGAAGCTTCAGGCAGAGCAAGCCAGGTCAAGCTAAACAGATGTGAAGTCCTTCATTCAGGACCGACCTGGATGGACTCCTCCATCAACACGTGCGCACAAGCCTTGCCTGCTCGGCTTCTCCCTGCCCCCAGCAGCTGTGTTTACACCACACCTAAGACAAGGGCATCCCTGGGTAGGAGGAGAGCTCCCCAGGACAAACACACACCAGTTCTGTGTCCAGCTCTGCCCTGAAGATTCCCTTGCTCCAGGAGATTCCCAGGGAGCAATCTGATCACAGATTGCAAGTGTCCTGGTTGCTGGTACTGATTGTTGTCGGTCTCTGGTGCAAAATGCTCGTTGGGGAATTAACCTGTGGTTCCTCCTGCCCTCCTGTTTTCCATAGAAAACATTACACAAAGAGTGTCAGAAAAACCTCAATCCATAGTTTGGGCAAGCAACTTCCTAACTAACTTCCTTCCTAACTGCCTTCAATGCCTCTGAAAACCCTGATGATAGACATGTCTCATGTTCACTGCCTGTTACTCTCTTCTCCCCCTTCACAGTTTTCCATCCTTTCTACCAGCTTGCCCCAGCATAAGTGTGTTATCCTGCTTGCAGGGAATGACCTAACTGACTTGGACCAAGTGTTTTGTAATGACGTGCAGCACTTGCCTGTGAACTTTCTGTCATGGCAGGATTATGAACAGAACTTGGTAGTTCTCCACTGGCTTCTGTTCACTGGTTTTCTAATTTGCTTTTCTTCTGTGCCTCATTATATGTCCAGATTTGTGTTACTTATCTGCTGCAATTTCACATCTTTAACAAGCTTCCATTTTCCCACAGATTACTATTCTTCCTGATCCCTTAAAAATTATTCTGCATTGCTTGTTTTACCTCAGGATACCTTCCCCTATGAAAAACTCCTCAGATATCCTGTTTCAGCTTTTCTAGGGAAAATTTGGGTTTGTGTCTGCTTCCAATATTGAATCTCTCACACAGACTATCTAGTCTACCCAAACAGTGTAAAAAAAAGACAGGATGAGAAATAGCTTTATACAAAAACCACTTCTTTTGTAAAACATCAGGGCGTAATTGCAACTGCTATTGTTTTTTCTCAGGGTTCTGGTAGAGTGTATCACCACAGCTTTAGTCAGAGAATGAGATGGGCAACCCAAACCAGGGGCGTTGAACACGCTCATTCATTCCCAGATAATAATCTGCCATTCATTCCAGGCATTCAGACATCTGAAGCTACTTAGTATTTCAGTAAGTGGTGTGGTCTGCTGTAGAGAGAAGCCCTTAAGTAAAGAGATCGTGGAAATTTTTGGTAGAGGACACGCAGTTAGCAGCCTCGGAAAAGGTCTGGGAAGAATTTATTTCATTTTCAGCTGCTGTTTTGAGTTGTCTTACACGCTCAGACAGGGTTGAGCAGAACATTTTACGACAGCTACTGTGCCCTTCAGTGGTGGGCCAGCCCTCAAGGCTGCAGCGAGAGCCTTCCCCCCAGCTCCTCTATTAAGAAGGCATGTTTGTGGTCTCTCTTCCCAGACAGCTTTTTTTCCAGGAGCCAGGCTCTAATGAATCTCAAGATTAGGCACAACAATAAGCAACACAGGGGACTGGGCCACCGACACGGTAATTGCAGTTATTCCCAGGTTTCTGGGAAACTCAGCGCAGCTCTGAGCTGATCCAGAGCATGGCAGAGAGGCAGCAGAGAATTCATTTTATCCCTTTCAACTCTTCAGAAAGGCCGCCTGGAAATCCGATAGGATGTCAGGCCAGGCCCACCCTTCTGTGCCGGGCTGAAGCATTTTTTGCTTGTGGCAGCCTTTGTTTGGCAGGGGGGAGAGGGGAAGCAGCTGCTGGGCCTTCATTTGGGCAGAAAGAGCTTCCAGTAACGCTGGCTTCGAGAGTGATGTTCCTTTGATACTGGCAAATCTGGAGACAGGCATTTTATCCTGGAAAAGTTCCCTGCAGGCTGGGGTTCACAGGGCAGCCCTCACACGGCCTCCAGCACAGGTGTGGAGGCACAGGAATTCCTTGGTTGGCCTCAGAGAGGAAAAGCTGCAGCTCTGTAAGCACCAGCTGCCAAACCACAAGCACCTTGGGGGAAATTCTTGTGGGGAGCACCTGGCTGAGCTGGAAATATGGTCTGTCTTTTCTAGGGATGGAAATTCTCATCACCTAAGGAATCGTACCTGGCCCTCTTACCTCCTTCAGGCAGAGCCCTTGGCCAAGGCCAGGCAGAGCCAGCTTTAGAAAGGCTGGACCCACGTGCATCTCCTGTGTTCTGGTGTTTCTAGTCTGCTCCTTTTCCATGATTCTGCAGCAGAGTGCAAATCAGAGCAGCTCCAGCATCATCTCCAATAACCAGGACTGTGCAAAAGAGTTCAAAATCCAGCCCCTTTGATTTCTCCCTCTGGGAGGAGTAGGTGGGGAAGGGGATTTATTTGTCCAGAATCCACTCTTGGGATTTGTTCAGAGGCTTGGGAAACTGAAGCTAGGAGTTAATCTAATCTGGAGCCTGTCCCACAGTCCTTAATTTATTATCTGGATGTTTGGAAAATACATATATCTTCAATTAAAAACAAGAACCATTTGTGTGTTGTGGTCAATGCAGATTTATTCTGACAACACAATAAATTCAGCACAGATTGGAACCAGCTGCCCCAGTTCTAAATACCTGAAATTCCCACCCCTAGAACAGGCCTAGGACTCAGATACAGTTGTGCCATAAGGGACACGGCCAAGGGGACAGCTCAGCATTGCCCTTGGCTTACACAAGAAAATAAATGCTCCTAGGGAAGGTCTGGCAAGGGAGCTTGGTCATGGAAAACCTGAGAGCCAAATCAATCTACTTAAAAAGTGATTGATTCCTTCAGTGCAGAGAGGAAGCAGGAACAGGGATTATGGATATGGGGAAACACATTCTATTTAAAGAACAAGTCTCCCTGACTGGCATCTTTCAATAAATCTTCATCTGGGCTCCTGTCAGTGAGGTGCAGTGCAGATATGTGTCCTATTCTATCTGTGAGAAAGAAGCTCACAGAGGCAGGGATGCTGATCTCCCCCAAACCTCACCTGTGCCCTGCCATGCCTGATCTCCTCTCATCCAGGCAGAACACCCCAAGAGCAGGAACCCTAAAAAGCAGCCTGCAACTTCTCACCATTCCAAATACACAAACCCTGCTTCATATCCGGGGGTAGATGAACAGAACTATTTCACTTCACCTGTTCCCCTTCTGCCCTGTCTCACCTGTTTGGATCACAAGATCCTCAGGGCAGGACTACCTTGTAGGTTACAGCTACACAGATTTTTATTGCCATTTAGGGGAAAGCTGTGCAAATATTGCAGCTTTTGGTCCACCTGCCTTCCGTCCAGGCAGCCCATGTGCCTCATGGACTCAGGGAAGGGGTAAGACACCAGCTTGGGTTTTTCCCCCAGCTATGGGAAAATCAATTTTGTGCTGAGCTGTCCACTCAGACACCAAATAAATCGCTGGAATTCTCCTTCTTGACAGCTGTGAAGAGCTCTTCTACCTCAGCCTTGAAATGTTTACCACAAAGACACATAGGAGCTGTCAGGGAAAGTTGGAGCTGAAAATACCTTACCATGAGAGACTTCTGGTTTGTTTCCTTTGTAAATGTGGAAACTGCATAGTCAGAATATCCATTTACAATCTGATAATATACAGTGAGACAAAAATTCTCATAGGAAATTGGTTGAGATGATCATTTAGACGAACAGAAAAAGGTATTTTTGAAAACGTGTCTGTTTCTTTCAATTTTGTTTTCCTAATGAACAGCTCAGCTGCTGGCCACGGCATTTAGTCCCTGTCAGGCAAGTCAGCTCCAGACAGAACAGTGAAGTACAACAAGGAATTTTGTGATATTGTTCTTGAAATCAACTATTGCAATCACTAGAGAGCAAAGCATCAGGTAACATGGTGCTTTTTTTTTGCAGCAGGTTTCTTCCAATGTTCTCTGGCCATCAAGAAGATGCACATTTCAACCATTTAAGTTACAACTTAAAATCATTTGCATAAACCAGCTGCATCTCCTCTGCCCAGAAGCTGTTCTGTTGGCAGGCGCTGAGGAAACACAAGTTCTCAGGCAGGAATTACACTACAAAATGAAGAGCACTTTGGCTTTATTACACCACGAAAGAGCATAAAGCCAAGAGACAGCCCAAATAATGAGCAGAGCACATTTAGTGATGAGCAAACCCTGCTGAGTTTTCTCTCACATCCATCAGTTCTGCTTTGCAGAAGGTTGTTTGCAACAGCACCATCAGCCACTAAAACCAGCGTGTTTTCCTAAAGAGTAGCACTGATATGACTTCCCTGAGCCCTTGCTTTAAGACAGCACACTTCACACACACACAAAGTATTAATTTTCGTCGGTTAATATTTAAACACTTGGCATTTTAGCTGGATAAATCCCTTCCAGTCACTGTCCTGTGCTAAACTCACGGCTGCATTCAACACTACTCACAGCTGTGTTTCAGTAAACAGCAGATTAGTTCTTGCACAGGCAAGTTTGCCAAAGTCCCTGGGAGCTTTTAGACCATCAGACACTAAGCAGGAAAATACTGCCAGGAAAAAAAAAACAAAGAACTAAATCACAGAATTGCTAGCCTGCTGGGAATTTTGGAGGGACAGCCAACAGCAGCCTGCTGCAAGGACCATGCTGGGGCCAGAGGAGCTCAGGTTTGCCAAATTTAAGGGCTGACCCCCAGCAAGGTGTGCTGGGAGAGGGAGCATTCCTCTTCTGAGCATAGTGGGGAGAGGCTCTGGTTCTGAAGCTCTCTTGAAAATGACTTTTGTGAGGGTTGGGGGATGAGGAGCCTGGATCTGAGCTGCTTTAGTCACAAAGAGAAGGTTATTCATGGAAATGCAGCCCCAAGGATTGACACCTCTGTACTCCCAGCTTCCCTGCACGGCCAAGAACTGCAGCTCTTCCTCTCCTCTCCTGAGCCAGGCGTGAGCTCTGCTGCTCTACCTCACCTGGGCTGGCAGTGATGCTGTGGGGCCAGGCTGCTGCTGCTCTTACAGCCACACATGTCCAGCCCTACAGCCCTTCTGTATCCCGTGAGATCCCAAGGCATCCTGCTTCCCATGCAGAACTCAGGCTTGGAGGGAAGTTCTCATTTTGAGACGTGATCCTGGTGTGGCCGCACAGGACTCAGATCCTGGCAGGTTTGTCCCTGGACTGCTGCCTGTTTAGGAGGCATCCAGGTGACAGGAGAGCTGCCTTTGGTGGTGAGGAGCCAGGTTCTCCAGCTAACAATGCTCTGTTTCTGTCAGGACAGTAGTGAGGCAGAAGATGGAGCTGGCACCTGGGATGAAGAAGTCACCAAGTGGTGGGGAGAGTGGAGCTCCTGGTCCACCTGCTCCCGGTCCTGTGGAGGGGGTGTGATGTCCCGGGAGAGGCACTGCTTGAGACAGAGGTGAGCTGTGGCCCAGCCGGAGCCCCCGGCCAGGGAAACAGGGTACCCCAGATCTGTGTTTTGGGGCTGGACCTCCTGGGTTTGCAGGGTTGGCTGTTTCCTCATCTGTGGGCTCTAGGAAAGGAAGGCAGCTGTTGCCTGTTGTCTGTGGGCAGTGGTGGGGAAGGGTGACAGGAGAAGCTGCACTGGGGCAGGTGACAGGTTCCCTGAACACGTCACCCACTCAGCTTGACTTATCTGATGGGGAGCAAGGGGTTGGTCCTCTCTTGGAGTCCTGGAGATGATGGTGTTGTGGGCTGGAGAAGGCTGGCTCTGTTCCTCTTCCCCTTTCCTTCACAAACCCTCCTTGCCGTGACTGCTCTGACCAACCCAGCCCTGACTTGTGGCCAGTTCCTGTGCTCAGGATGTGGGCACACATTGCCAGACACCTTATGGGGACTTGATTTACTCCTGGCAGCAGCCAGCTCAGCCACATCTCAGCAATTCCCCCTCTTTATTCCCTGCAGAGCTGGCAAGTTTGTTCCCCTCTGCCATCTGACAGCACCTGCATTTGTCCCCTACAGCTGCTACAGTCCTGTACTCCAGACTCGGTTTGTGGGAGTGGGGAGAGCAGGGGAACTGCAGCTGCCTGAACTCCTGCTGTCCTCTCTGGGCTACCTTGCCACCAGTTCTCCCTCCTCCTCCTCCTCCTCCAGCAGCTCCATAACCTGCTACTCCAGGCTGCTGGGATGTTAATGAGAGCGGGCTTCCTGCAGCACAGCGAGCTTTCCCTTCTGCGTGAATGCACTCCTGAGCAGAGCAAGCTCCGACCAGGGCCCCCGGCCTGCCCTCCTTCCTGCAGCAGAAAACTTCTTTCATGTGAGCTGGCTGACAGCATGGTGGAGGTCCAGATGTGCTGCAGGACCTTCCCTCTGGCTGTGGCCTCCCTGGATGTCTCTGCTGCTGCTCCTCTGCTCCAGCACCCTGGGAAAGCAGTGGGGAAGGAGCCTGGGCTGTCCCATACCCCTACAGCCAGAGCAGCCCCTCTACCCTTTGCCTGCTTTCAAAAGGGAGATTTTTCTCTCCACTTGGTGCCAGCTCTATCCTTGACTCCACAGCTGGGGAGGGAAGGGTTTGCCGTGGTGTTTTAGTCCAGGGATCAAATCCGAATTAAGAAAAGAGAAATCCCATCACAAAACCCAGCCCAAAGGTTTCTTCAGCTTTAAGGTGAATGGCTTAAGTGTGATCCAGGTATGGCCACAAAACAATTTCTGCCTGAGTCTGCAGGAAGCCTCTGCTTCTGAAAGGCATGGCACTCTTGAAGTCTTAGTGCAAATTTAGGCTCTGCCTGTGTCACGTAAAGCACTGCTCTGGAGGGACAGCTGCAGCACCTCCAGCCAGTCCAGCCTGAAGATGCTCGTGGTGTTCCTTGTATCCTCAGTTCCCAGTGCTGTTAACTCACTGTCTGCTGCAGATCTTTACACATGGCCTGAATTATTTTGCAGATCATTGCTGCATTGCCTTAACCTGTGGTCTCAGCCATTCTCCATACCTCTTCACAGCTTTCAAGATTGTTTTTTCTGTCTTTGCATCAGTCCAGTATCTCCTGGATAACTCATGCTGGCCAGAGAGAAAGCTTCAAGTGTTGAAGAATTCCTGTGGGTTTGGTTTATCACCTGTACCAAGCCTTCTCTGATAATCTGTTGGGGTGGCCAGTCCCCCTGATAGGCACCATCTCTCTGCCTATTGCACAGTGGATTCTGAAATCAACTCCCCCAGTCACTGCAGATCCTGGGCACATCCATAGGAGTGATGGACCATCAGGTTTTGTTGTCTTTTGGTCACATCAGCCCTTTTGGAGCTCAGAGGTGAAGGGACACAGGGGTGGCAATACTGCAGCTGCTCCCTTCCTGCTCAACCTACCCCAAAACAAGAACAGCCTAAAATCACAGCCCACCTAAAAGCACTGAAGATGTGTTTCAGAGGAGATGTTGGCCAGTCTAGATGCAGAAAGCTCTGCTCTGATGAAACACCTGCCTTGTTCCTCCCACTGAAGTCAGGCCTGACTCCTGTGTTATCCTGTGTTATCCTGGGTATTTCCCAGACCTCCAGCTCATGTCTGGAAACTTCTGCTTTGCAGGCTCCAGATGCCCCAGGGAATGAACAGCACCATGTGTGTTGGTCAAGCCAAGCACTACCAACTGTGCCAGCAGCAGGTGAGAACCACTTCCAGTTCTGACTGCTCCTCACTGGGGGGTGTGGGACTCAGGGGGTCCTACTTGGAGCTGCAGAATCAACAGCACTTGGGGTGGGACTGCTCCCTCAGAGGATGGAGACAAGGGATGTGATCCACTCCTGGGGTGGTGGCTGGTGGGCCTTTGAGGATGTGGGAGATGGGCTCTGTTCTTTGGGACTGGGAGATGGGGCAAAAGGATGTAAAAGCATATTTGCTGCGGGGTGAGGGGAGGGTTGAAGATTTTCCAGCTTTTCCCACTGCTGGGAGGAACTTTTGCAGGGCTGTTAAATGCAGCTGTTTGAGAGGCCTTTGGCAATGAAGGCCTGGCCTTTCTGCCTCTGTTAGGGGACCTCCAAGTCCATCACCAATTCCTTCCAGGAAATGGACAGGTCATTTTCATCCTGCAAGGATGCAGCATGGATAAGCAGCTGTCACAACAATGGCTGTGAGATAGGGAGCTTTTTGATCGCATTTATTCCCTCCTTAGCCCTGCCCAGCCAACACAGCAAGCTTCAAACAGCAGCAGTGCTCCAGTTTCAATGCCAAAGCCTTTGGGAAGCACTACTACCACTGGATGCCCCTCTATCCAGGTGGGTTCTCACAACTTCACACAAGGGGCGAAGGTCAGAAAGCACCCACAGGATCTTCTCAGGCACAGAAAAGTCCTAGGAGACAAGGGATGGATGCTCCTGGCTGGTCTGGCTTGTTCTGAACAGGATGCTCATCCATTTCCTACACAGTGACTTCACATGGGTGTCCAGTTGCCCCTTGAGGCCCAGACTGAGTCCACCTGAGATATTACCCTGTTTCTGGACTCACCTGTTTTTCCATTAGCTGCACAGGGGACACAGAACATCTGCACCCCCAGCTGCTCAGGTGAATGGAGCACAGCTGGCCACAGCCCCACACAGTGCCTCTCTTGCAGCCCTTTTTTTTGCTTTTGTGCATTTATGTGTGGCCTGGGATCTGCTGATGCACATTTCCATGTGAGGCACAGTGATGGCATTACAAGGGCATGGCAAGGAAGAGGGTTTGCCAGCAAGAAGTATTTCTGCTTGGCACGGTCCCCAGTGCAGACTCACACCGTGACCCCTTCACTGCTGTAAAATCTGTGGCCTTGGGGTGTCATTGCCAGTAGCAGGAACATCCCAGGTGACATCAAACCATCAGCAGGGACAAGGGGAAGGTCCCCTTCCTCACTGCCCATCTCTGGGCACCTTGACCTGCCTGGTGACCCTCTGCCTCTGTCCCTGCAGATGACTACACCAGTATCTCCAACAAGCCCTGTGACCTCCAGTGCACCACCCGGAGTGGAGAGAGGCAGCTGATGGCCCGAGCACAGGATGGTACCTCCTGCAAGGACAGGACCTATCAAGGGGTCTGCATCAATGGGAAGTGTGAGGTGAGGCTCTGGGAGGAAGAAGTTGAGAAATTGGGGGTTGTAATTGCATGGCTGGACCTCCTGGTCATCACAAAGCCAGCAGGGAATTGAAACAGAGGCCTAGCATCGGATGAATTCATTATAACCCCTCAGAACGTCCCCAAAAGAGGATTTCCTGGGAAGACCCTGCCATGTGGAGACAAGCTGGCCCCAGGAAACCCTGTCTTGTTTTGTCCTTTGCAGCCGGTTGGGTGTGATGGGAGCCTGCACTCGGCGCGGACGATGGACAGATGCAGGGTGTGTGGAGGGGACGGCAGCACTTGCCACCGTGTCTCGGGCACCTTCCGAAAGGCAATCTCACAGATAGGTACTCCCTTCTACCAGCCTGGAGACTTCACCTGCTACTTCTTACCACCAGCTGGCATGGAGGGGGACTGGCTTGAGCGTGGGTAGGAGCTTTCCCAGCTGCTTGGTGGAAAGAGTCGAGGAGTGCCACCCCTCCTGCTTAAATGCCTGTGTTTTGCCCTTCTCATTTAATCATCAGGGGAGATTGGTTTCATGTGCTCTATATTAGGCTGCTAAGGTTTCCCTTCACCTGTTTAGAATAGGAAGCAGCTGGGGATCTATTTGTTCCTATTGATTCTGGCATCTCGCCCACCTCGGATAATGTGAAGGGATCAATGAATCTTCTTTTATTTGTGCTAGGTGTTCATTTGAAACTTAAGCTATGATGAGGGTCACGGCATTTTTTTCAGCCTGCACTTAATCTCCTGCTTTCCCCAGTGCTGTGGCTGGCACAGCTGAGGGACAGACCCTCTGAAACCAGGCTGAAATTCGTCCCTGCAGCCCAATGGCCCAGTCCTCCAACCACAGGAGGAGTGGACTGTGGTATGCTCATTAGTAATTAATGAACTGTGGTTTGGGGATGTTTTGGAACAACATTTCACACTGTTGTTGTTTCACTATTTTGCCTCACTCCCTACAAACACCAGCCTAGAAAAGCAGTCAGGCTCCTTTCCAGGGCAGGGGTAATGGTGTTGCCCCCTGTAGCAGTATGGGTACGGTTTTGGCCTCCCATTCCAGCCCCCATTACATCTTACAGAACAGACAAGACCTGCATTTCCAGCAGGAAAGACAAACTGCCAAACCACGCAACTTTAAGAGCCTCTTATTTCCTCTCCCTTTAAAGGTCAATTTTTATGTTACTCCGGAGACAAATTCCATGGAGTCAGGAGCAGAGGGGACCTATGGTCTTTTTCCACCCTCTGTTCAGCATCATCCCTGATCACTACTAAGCTTTTTTTCTGTGCTTTTGCCAGAAAGAGTGTGAAAGCACATTCATCCACACCCCCAAAGCCAGACTGTTTCATTGTGCAGTTCCTTCCCGACTGCAAACCCAGCAGTGCTCAGACTGACATCCATAATAGTGATCTGTAATGGGGTTTCAGAGGAGATCTGGGATCAGAGCTCACAGACTGGTGCAACGTGCATTTGGGTCCTTGGCACCCTGGTCCTGAAGGGCAGCACTGCCTCCCTACAAACACACTTGTCCCATGAGCTGCTTTTCCCACCCAGACCTTTTTATTCTGTCCTCAGGGTGTCCTCAGGCTCTGTTCTGTTCCTCAGGTTATGCGTTCATCACCAATATCCCTGCTGGTGCCACGGACATCCTCATCATTGAGCGCAGGAAAACAGAAAACATCCTGGGTGAGCAGGGGAGCTGGATGGGTGTGGAGACCCCCACCTGCGAGGGGCTCCTATCTATGCTGTGAGAGAGCTACTGAGAACATTTCCACCAGGGTAGCACGTGGGTGCTTCATCCCTCCAAAAACCGAGGCTACCACATCTCCAGTGCCAGGAGTGATATTTGGAACCTGCGTTTGCTATGGGCAGGGCTTGGGGTTCTGTTTCTGCTGGGCTGTTCTCATTTGTGGGCTCTTTGCTCTCCTCAGTGCCAGAGTTCTGCAGAATGTCCATTTGCCTGTCTTCTCTCTCTTTGAAGCACTTGCAGATGAAGCTGGGCATTTCTTCTTCAACGGCAACTCGGCCATTGACAACCCTCAGAACTTCAGGGTGGCTGGCACCATCTTCAAGTACCGGCGGCCCTCGAGCCTGAACTCGGATGGGCTGGAGTATATCATAGCTCACGGGCCCACTAACCACTCTCTGAATGCCATGGTATGTGAGGAGCCAGGTTTAGGGTTTCCTGTCTTGCCTGCCTCCCTCAGATAACAGGAATATAACCTGCTTCCCAAGCCAAACCTGCATGTGTAGGTGGGCTGAGGAAGCCAGACAGGCAGGGGGTCTTTCCTTTTGGATTTATGAGGAGGATGCTGTCTTCTCTTAACAACCATCACCAAACGGATGTGGCTAGAAAAAGCTTTTGGGCAATCCATACACTTAAAATAAAAGCAGTTTTGTTTTCTTTCCCCGTTTCCTCCAGTACTACAACTTTAATGGGAAAATGCCTCACATAACTTATGACTACACTGTCCCACGGACACCGCCTCTTCGAACTGCAGCCCCTGCTCTTGCCAGGCCTCTCTACCACCACCCACCAGAGACCAGCCAGAGCCATCTCATTCCAGCCAACTCCAGAGCTGCCCAGGACTTCAATGCCACGTGGCTCTCCCTGTCACCAGATGACACCAGTGAACAGCTTCCTCTAAAGGAAGGGCAAGAAGATTTAGATTTTGGTCCCTCGCACTTCTTCCAGACCAACTCTACCAGTCAGACCCGGGATTGGGGCTGGGAACAAAGCGAAGAGAAGGAGAAATACGACTTTCAGATCAGACAGGTCTACCATGCAAACACAGCAGGAGAGGGGGAGGAGGAGGAAGCAGCAGCAGTTGGTGGAGAAACAGAGTTGGGTTGGTTGCTTTGTTCTTTCTTCTCCCGTTTCATTGACTGAAAGCAGACATTTCACAGTGGTCTTCTTGAAATCTAAGGTGGCTTTAGCATCAGGGTGGATTGAAAGGAAGGGTGGTTAATAGTGGGCTGGAGACTGTCAGGGAGCAGCGAGGGCCAGTAGCTCTGTGAGGGAAGGGGAGGCTGCGCGAGGGTGGCCACAATGAGGAGGTGTTAGGTCATAGGCTGGACTTGGTGATCTCAAAGGTCTTTTCCAACCTAGTTCATTCTGTGATTCTGTAATACAGGTTAGGCAGGGCCTAACCTGAGCTTGGCAGGCAGGGCAGTGACAGAACATCAGCGGACAGCAAGGGGACAAGTCAAGTCTGAGGTGGATCTGGGAGAGCCGAACACAAATTCAGGGACAAAGAACAATTGCAACATTGTGCAGCCCAGGACTGAAGGCCCAGACTGGAGCTTAAATGGGGCTCTAGAGCAGCGGGCAGAGTAAGGGGTTGGTCAGGGTAATTAAAGCCTGTTGATGCTCCCTGGTAGAAGTTTTTGATTTTTAGGCTGAACACTGAATGCTTTTTGCCTCGTTAAATGCCACATGCTGAAGTACAAGCCATCCCATATAGTTAAAGCATATATTTTCCTTCCAGCTCTCAGGTTCAACCAAATCTCCATCAGCACAGCTGTGCCCTACAGCATGAGGAGAGCTGAGCTGTCGGAGAACAGCCGCGTGACATCCTCCAGGCTCCGTCTCTTCAGGCGCCTCTGTCACCGAGACCCTCACAACGCTGCCTTTTGCAGGGAGCTGCAGCCCCTGGCAGCCAGGCTGGCCCCCAGGAACTCCACGCTCTGGGCTGGGGCAGCTGCCCGCTGGCCACAGGGCCTCCACAAAGCCCTGGCTCGCAAGAACTCGCTGGAGGACTTGAAGGTGGAGGCGTTTGCCGGGAGTCAGGGGGAAGCAGCCAACCACAGCGTGGTGGCATCTGTGGAGAGCCCCGTGCTTGGGGCCAGCCCGACTGCCAACATCAGCCAGGCAGAGCCTCTGCGAGCCCCTGGCACTGAAAGGTGGCACCTGGTTTCCTGGGCAAAACAGAGCAGGGGTGGCTGGGGAGGGAGGGTCTAGCCAGTCCTCTGGGAGTCTCCCTGCTGTCCTTGATGTCTCCATTCACCCGTGTCTGTCCATGGCAGCTGCTGTAGGTGCTTCCTCCAGAGACTGATTGCTACAACTGGCCTGACACAGAGCTCCTGGAATGTATTTCAGGATCCATTTAAATGGGTGCTGAAGGACCTGGTGTGGTTGTAAAGAAGGCCAGGAATCCATAGCATGTCACATATAGACATTTACCACCATGTCACACCCCTCCTGTCCCACTCCTGTGGGCACATAAGCTTCTGAAGCTTCTGTAAACGTTTGACTGAGGACCAGCTTTTAAATATTTCTGACAAAGCCACATATGAACTGTCCTCGCCACATTTTATGGTATGAGAGGGACCTTGCTTGAGCTTCCCTTTCCAGCCCAAATCATGCCTCAAGGCGAGGTACAAGCTGAGGCTGAGGGCACCCACATGGTTGACAAACCATGATGTACACAAGACTCACTATGAACGATGCTTCCTCCTTGCTGGTTGAATTCGGGAGGTGGATCAAGGCTTTACACTCTCTGTTCATCAGTAGTCTGCCTTGCCCAAGGTGGGGGAAATGGAAAGCAGAAACACTAGCTGTCTTCCCATCTTCAAAGACAGCAAGGAGGAATTTTCCTATATTTCGTGTTTGCTTTTTTTTTTCATTTTTAGCTCACACCACCTCCTTTTTCCACAGCAATGAGTTTGATGTGAGCCCCGTGGGCCACGACGACATCAGCTTGGCTGACATGTATCGATGGAAAGTCTCAGCTTATGCCCCCTGCAGCTCCACCTGCACTTCAGGTAGGTTTGGCTTCAGGTGACTGATCACGTGAGGCCCTTTTGGCCTGTTGAGGGAGAGAATCCTGGTATCTTTTATATGACAGGGAGAGTTGCAGATGCAGTGAGCGCTCCAGTTATTTAATGATGGTGGGAGGAGCTCTTGGATCTGATGGAGCATGGCTGAGGGTGTTGCTGGCCCAGCAGGTATCAGCACCTCCTATGCCATGTGTGTGCGCTATGATGGAGTGGAAGTGGATGAGTCCTACTGTGATGCCCTGACCCGACCAGAACCCACTCACGAATTTTGCACAGGGAGAGACTGCCAGCCTAGGTGAGTGGAAGTGACATCAGCTGTCCACAGGGAGATCTCTTTCTCAGGATCATTTTCTGCTCAAGGTACACAGCCATTTTTGGGCTGAAAGGTATGCTTAAACTGGGAAGACCTTGTAAGCAAAAAGAGGGGAAGAATTTGGGACCTAAATTGCCTGCTGAGGGCAAAGCTGGTTCCAAGGCCAGCACCGCATTTACTCAGATGTGATAAGCAGAGCCACAGCAGCAGCTGCTGGGTGAGGGAGCCCCGGGTGTGCAGGCACAGCCCTGCCAGCCCTTGTCCCCCTTACCTGGGTGTTCCTTGTGCTTTCTCTGCTCGTGGAGGTGGGAGACCAGCCGGTGGAGCGAGTGCTCGCGGACCTGCGGCGAGGGCTTCCAGTACCGCACCGTGCGCTGCTGGAAGATGCTGGCGCCGGGCTTCGACAGCTCTGTCTACGATGACCTCTGCGAGGCAGCGGGGTTGGCCAGGCCCATGGAGAGGAAAGCCTGCAAGAACAAGGCCTGTGGGCCCCAGTGGGAGCTCTCCGAGTGGTCCGAGGTAGGCTTTGCTCCCAGAGCTGAGCGGCCAAGGCTGGGGTGGGGCCTGGAGGAAGGTGGCTGGCAGATGTTGGGTGCTGAGGAAGCCCCCCGGCCAACTGCACCCTGGGGAAACAAGGAGTGCCTTTATCTGCAGCTGCCCTGTTCTGGCACTGGGCAGCAGACAAAGCCCATTGCAAAACATTTTTTCTAAGGTCATATCTAAAGCAGGACACTGACGAAGGGAAAGCCCTGCCAGCAAGAAGCTTCCTCTTCTAAAGGATCCAAACTGAGGGCCGATTGGGAAACAGTACCATGGAGATACAGAAAAACTAAAAGCCCATTGCAGTCCCTTTGACTGACTTCCCACAGCCTGCTTGGGTTGTGTCCCAGTGACTTTGAATAGCAGTTTAGGCATCAGCACATGGATGTGTTGAAGCTCTAGCTCCCAAAGTAAACGAGCAGCAAAGATAGACACGGACACACCTTTTTCTGTCCCTGCTGGGGCACTTCCCCTCTCTCCTGCAGCAGCAGGAGGGAAACGGGAGGCGGCACAGTTGCTTCCCCACCCTCGTTCTGTGCTCCTGCGCCCCGGGGCTGACTCCCTGTGGCCCTTGCAGTGCTCGGGGCGGTGTGGCACGCCGGGGACGATGCAGCGGGAGGTGCGCTGCTCCGTGGAAGCCGCCCTGTGCGACGAGTCCCGCAAGCCCAGCAGCGAGAAGGAGTGCACGGGCCCGCCCTGCGACCGCCGCTGGACCGCCTCCGACTGGGGCCCCGTGAGTCCGAGCATCTGCTGTGCCTCTTGCACCCAGCGCTGGGCAGATGTGCTGCAGATCTCTGTCGTCTCTCTTCTGGCAGAGGCCAAGTTACAGAAACTAAAATAAGCTCTGTTTTTGCCTCTCCTTGCTGTAAATTTTGGTTAACTGTGAGCTGAGCTCCATTCAATAATCCGGGAAGCTCATGGCACCTGGAGAATAGAAGCCCCTGACCAAATGAACCTCTAAAGGTCCTTGGGATCCAGTGCCACAGTCCCGTCGTCAGGGCTGGACTCTGGACTTAACTCTCCTGGCACCACCAACCCTGACCTCTGCAATTCCTTGCTTTTTGATGTGTCTAAATGCCTTTTGCTCTCCAAGTGCTCAGGTTCGTGTGGCGAGGGGCGCATGAGCCGCTTCATCGCGTGTCGCAACCTGGAGGGCAAGGTGATCTCCAGCTCGCAGTGTGACCCGGCCACCAAGCCCCTGGCTGTCCACCCCTGTGGAGACAAGAACTGCCCTGCACACTGGGTGGAGCAGGAGTGGGATCAGGTAAAGCCAAGCCCAGCCCTTTGTCCTCAGACCTCCTTCCCACCCCGTATCCCACAGGATATGATGGGAGCTTGGTTCCCTTGGGAGAGCACCGTTGTACAGTGTGACCTCCAGGCATGGATCTGTATCCTTGTCCCGGGTCCTTTGAGAAGGAGGGAAGGAGCAGTGAATATCCCAGTTTGTCCCTGCTGTACCCCATAAAACCCCCGAAGTTTGTGGCGTTTGCTGCCTTCCCAAGGAGTTCCACGGGAGGGCAGCAATACCCTAAGGAAACTGCTCTCCCACCTGGCTCCTCAGCAGAGCCTTGTTCACTCACACCCACGGAGGACACGCGTTTCCCACCAGTAAAGAGGAAGTCTGAACAAAACCGGCTTCATCTCTGATAGGTAACAGCTGGAGGTAAACGTGAACCACAGCCCAGACCCCTGTGCTGAAAGGCACATCCAGACCATAACTGTGTACTTGCTTCAGGGATGACAGTTCAGTGAACATGGTCCAGCTCTTTACTCTCTTTGTGTTGCTCAAGGCCTAAAGGCTTCAGGCTTCCCCATACAAGCGGATCCAAATCCCGGAGTATCCAAAGAAAGACACTGAGTCAATTGTGAGGCTTGAGCTTTTTCTTTGAAGTCTTGAGTAAAACAGGGATTCGTGTTCTAAGGGAGAAGGTTTCTAGGAAATAAGGGAAGCAGACAAGCCCTCTTCCCTCCAATCATGGCTAAGCCTCCCTTCTCACTTTGCTCCCTTTATAGCTTTTGGCTGCATTCAGCTGAGTCTCTTCCAATAACAAGCACAGACTGGTTAAACCCGGCAGTTCTGTAACCTTCCCCTGCTCTGGCCCTCCGTGTGGGTCACACACCACCCTGAAGTGCCATTTTCAGCTGTGACCTCACTATGAAACTCATCAGAACTCTGAAAGACCAGCTGAGTTCCCCACCTTTGCCTGTGCCAGCTTCTTTGCCGTGTTCTCTCAGCTGATGAGCTGAGTTCTCAGGATCACTAAGGGTGGATGCAAGCCAGTTGTGCTGGGCCTGCTGGTGTGAAAAAGGACTAAAAGCACTGAAATCTCAAACTGGCAACTGCCTGCATGGGCGTCAGGGAGCAGATCCTGCCTCCTGCTGCTTTTCCTGGTGGTGTTCTGAGGGAGAGAGCCCTCCCAGCTAAGCCTGCATACCTCTGGGTTCAGCAGTGCTTGTCTGTGCACATCACCTGCACTGCACCACTTTGGTCCCCTTGGGCCCACACGAAGCTTGGCAGTACTCCAAGATGTAGGTTGCATATGCTATGTGGTTTTGCAGAACATAGATATACATAAAATAATACAGAAACAGCCTCTTGCAGTCTTAGTTTGGCTGCTTCAGGTGCCCTGGGGTAGCTGCTCTCAAGGCCAGCCAAGGTGAACGTAGCTGAACACAAATTACTAGCATCTCCCTGCTCCCTGGGAAATCTGGAGACAACCCTGCTCTTGTGGCCTGGGCAGCACTTCCCTCTGTTAGACTGGTGCTAGCACAGGCATTAAGCCTTCCTTCTGAGCAGAATGCCCTCTTACCTGAAGCTCGAGCATCATTTGCTAGCAGGCTGCTCTCTTCCCTCGCAGTGCAACGCCAGCTGTGGGCGCGGGGTGAAGACGCGGCTGGTGCTGTGCGTGGGCCTGGAGAATGGGCTGTACAGGGAGTACCCTGAGAGGCACTGCCAGGCCTCTCTGAAACCTGAGGAACAAGCTCCCTGTTTCAGGAGGCCGTGTTCAACGTGGTTCACCACCTCCTGGTCCCAGGTAGGGCTGGGGGTGGTGGGGAAGGGCCAAGGGAGGCCTCATAGCCCTGGTTGGTGGAGCAGGACCTGTGCTGAGGCTCTCTGGCAGTCTGCTCTGCCAAGGATCTCCCAAGTCTGGATGGGACCCCAAGTTCTGCTCTGCCAAGGATCTCCTAACTTGGGATGGGACCCCAAGTTCTGCTCTTCTGCAGAACAGGCAGCAGGTTGAGACTGGCATATGCAGGCTGGAGAAAGTCTTGGAGCATGGGGATTATTGCCTCAAGGAGAGAATGCACCATACTCCAGGCATGCAGGATACAGCCATGTCTTCTCCTCTGCCAGGAGTCTGTGTTTTGTCTTTCCTTCTTTCCCTTGATGGTAACTGGTGAGGATTTAGGGGATGGGAAGACAGGGGAGCTGGGTCTGGCTTAGAGCAGCCATTTTCTCCATTTTCTGTCACAGCATCAACGCTCCAAACAAAAATAGTTCTGAGCTGCAGTAAAGAGATGAAAAGCAAACTCTCCCTTGCTCTGCCCCAACCCCAACTCGGGGATGCTTTCCTTTAGCAAAAAAAGGGGAGAGTAAGTTTGAGATCAGTGTGGCATTTGACCCAAGCGTCCTCAAAGCGGGGATTTGGGGGACCTCAGCAGAGCAAAGAACTTGAGAGCTATAGAAAAATAGAAAATGCCTCTCACGCTCTCTTTCCTGTTTCTTGACCCCGACAGTGCAGCAAGACGTGCGGTGCTGGCGTGCGCCTGCGGGAGGTGAAGTGCTACCAGGGGGAAGCGCTGGCCCAGGGCTGTGACCCCTCTGCCAAACCAGAGGCCAGGCAGATGTGCCAACTCCAGCCGTGCCCCACAGAGGCACCAGGTGCGTCTGGGAGGGCAGGGAGGTGGAGGAGCCCTTGGCTCTGTGCATGTCCATGCTGGGGAAGCGCATCTCCTTTTGAACCCCTTCTGTGTGTGTTTCTGCTCCCCAGAAGATGCCTGTGAAGACAAAGCGACGGCCAACTGCGTGCTGGTGCTGAAGGTGAAGCTGTGCTCACACTGGTACTACAGGAAGGCCTGCTGCTGGTCCTGTCGCCTCAAGTCACCCTGAGCGCTGCCAGGCCGTGCTTTCCTTCCAAATTCAGGGGCAGCAGCCCCCTTGAGCCAGACTTTCCACTTGAAGCCACCCCACTTGGCTTGGCTGTGGAGCCAGGCCCTGTAGAGCAGCCTGCTCAGTGAGGAAGGATTCCTCTGACTTAGTCATCACTGTTCCCTCTCCGCCGAGAGGATTTTACACAAGACAAACCATCAGTGCCTAGAAAGCTACTGAGGAGTGAGTTGGGAGAGCCCTGTCCCTGCTGTCACCGTCCCTGAGGGTGCCGAGGCCAGCCTGAGGCAGGACAGGGACAGCAGCATCCCTCTGCCCTGCCCTGCCGGCTTCCTACTACAGGGGCAACTGCCAAAACACACTGAAAAATTGTGTCACAATAAAGACATAAACTATAAAACTGTGGATTTGGGATGAATGTGCCTAGGCCAGAGCCAAGGGAGGAGCAGGGGACACAAGAGGAGCAACAGCAGGAGCAGGAAGGGTGGGGAGGAAAAATCCTTGCACCAGTAGAGCTTCCAGGCAGTCCTGGATAAAGCCCTTTTGGTGTTGGCTGCCAAAAGAACAGAAACCACTCCTGGCTTGTATTTCAAAGTCCTCGTTTATTTCTGACATTGAATTTGGACCCATAGCTGAGCAACAAAGACAGAGAATAGTAACAGGAGGAATCTGAAGTGGAAAAAATCTGGGATCCCTGCCCCTACCCCATCCTGTTCTTCCACCAGCTCCCAAACCTTCTAATCCTCAGCTGCATCCCCCGTGTTTCCAGCCCTTCCAGACTCACCCATTACCCTGTAGCCGTGCCAGACCCAGGGCGTGTGCTGGCTGCAAGGCCAACCCTCATCTTGGCCATCTGGCTGCTCTGGAACTGCCTCCCCAGCCTTGGCACCTCGTTAGCCAGGGACAGCTCACGCTTCATTTGCTTGTCACGAAGATGACAATGGAGTGGCCTTCCTTTCACCACAACGGTGACCCACAGAAGTGTGTTATTCCCACCCTCCGGAGGTCAGGGCGCTGCCATGGCGGTGGGAAGCCTTTTTGTGTGCCAAGAGGTAGAGTTGGATGCCATGTCCCTGTGCCAGGGGATGGCATCACAGGGCCGTCTGGCAGAGACCACGCTGGGACACATTAACTTCTCGTGGCTCCCAGCATGATGAGACCTAACTGAGCAGATGCTTTAGTGGGAAAAAATGGGATTTATCAAGTTAGCCAAGATTTTCTTCCAGTTACAGACCATATTTCCAGGGAGGAGCACTGGCTGGATGGGAGGCAGGAGCTACAGATTATTGACCAGTGGGATCCAGAGAGCTTTGCTGCTGGTAACTTCCATCTTCCCTCCTGCCTGCCCTTAATGCGAGAGGACATTAAAACCTGCTATCACTATTTGGAGAATGGAAAGAGACTCTAAAAGCGATGCAGCCAGACCAAGTCTCCAGATAATGGAAATGCAATGTCTTTTTGGGCTGGAGGTGAGGGAGATGGTGCATAACATTTGCTCAGAAAAGTGTGTAAAATGCAGGCTGGGGCAAAGTGTTTGGTTACAGGACCATCACCATGTTCTAACTGGCTCCTTCTTTACATCAGAGGTGCCAAGGCATGGGCAGGTCCAATGTGTAAGTCAGCCTTTTTTGCCTGGAAACATGGACATTCAAGGCTGGTGCACTGTGTGTCTCTGTGCTGAGACCTACTTTTTCTGTGTGTGAACGGGGAGGTTAAGTCCAAATCCTTCTGTGAGCAGTGGGATGATTTCTAAATTGCACTGGTGAAAATAAAACCCCACCGCTCACATTTCTGAGCAGTCCTACCCTATACTGCAAAGGCATGGCAAGGGTTTCCTGCCACTGCTTCCAACAGCAGCCACAGGGATCACTGCTGTCCCAGTCCCTCCTCCCTGCCATGAATGGGAAGTGCTCAGCTGAGCAGTCCTGCACTGGTTGCTATGGAAGTGCCTGGGAATGATGGAGATGTCCCTTTAGTAATTTTTCACCTAATTTGATTTATGGAGGAAGAAGAAACTTTCCCACATTCATTTTTGCAGAAAGGCAGAGTCACTGCCTGTCACTGCCAGCTGTGAACCCATGTTCACAACATTTTCAAGACACATTTGGGTCTTGCACCCTCTTCTTCCAGAAGCAAAAGCAGGGGGACCCCAACCACCTGACCATCACTCTCCAGTGGCAGGCTGTGGGCTCTGCTGTTGCTGTCAAAAGCAAAATCCATCCTAAAGCCAACCTTCCTCTCTCTGTCTTCCTCGCAGCTGTCAGGGCGGGGTTTTGAAAGCTGAAGGTGACCAAAACTGCAGTTATTTAGGAATTCAATTCTTCCCATAAGTAAAATCTTGCCATATTCATGGGTCCAAGTTAAAATTGCTCCTAAGTAAGCTTGTGAAGAGCACAAGAGGTGAGGGCTTTGGCCACAGAAGGCCTGTGCCTGTATGCGTGGGTGAGCACTTTTGTGAGGAACCTTTCCTCCCCCGGCAGTGACCTAAATTCATGTCCTGAACTTCTTCAGCACGTGCGAAGGCTGAAGCAGGTGGGAGACGGTGCCCTATCTTACACTTGAACAGAAAAGCTAAGTGCTAGCGGCAACTGACGCAGTATGAGGGGAGCAGGATGACCTGGATCTTCCCTTCTTCACTTCCCCATCGCCGAGGAGCGCTGCCATGCCCTGCTCGGCACTGGAGTTCGCCGGGGATTGATGAGCTGTGTGCCAGAGGCAGCGGGCATCACCTCGGGTGGCTGTGAGGGGACACCGAAGGCCTCATGGGGCTCAGGGAGCCAGGGGGTAATTAAATTAGGTTGTACTGTACATAGCCCTCGTTAGACAAGTCCCTTTGGGAGAGAGAGTAGATAATAATGACACTTATGATGGGTTCGGAGGCGGCCGGTTCAACGCTGCCCTCTGAGGTCTCGCTCGCCTTCCGGCCCGCAAGGCTTGGCCGTGCCGGGCGCCTCAGCAGGATCGCGGTGGCCTCGGGCTGGGCTACGGGCTCCTCTCCTCAAAGACAAGTGAAAAGCCCCTTCCCTGGAGCGGGCGCCGACTGGGGACACCCTGTGCTAGTGGCAATGGTGACTACACCTCCGTGCTGATGGCCCGCGGGTTCGGGAAGCTGTCGCGGAGGAGGCCGTGGCGGCTCACCGTGTAGCTTTGCAGGGTGGCCATGCTGAGGGGCGGCCCCATCTCCTTGCAGCACGCGGGGGTGTAGGTGACCCTCTCGCCCCCGTTGCGCACCATGTCGGCAGTCCGGATGTAAAAGGGGGAGCCGTACGGGGAGCAGGTCGGGCAGTAGGTGTGAGCCCCGTGCTGGTTGAGCTCGCTGGGCGGCGGCGCGGGGCTGCCCTGCCCGTCCACCATGCGGGAGCTGCAGGCGTTGCACACGCCGAGGTGCGGGTGCGTGGGCAGGTCGGGCTCTTCCACTTCCTCCTCCTCCTCCTCCTCTTCCTCATCGGAGTCATTTTTCTTGCAGCAGTAGTACTGCAGGAAAGGGAGGTGGGTTGTATGAGGGGAAGCGGAGCAGCCGGTGGGGCAGCCCTGCCACATCCCCACTCCCCTCATGCCCCTGCCAGAGGAACCCTCCGTGGCCTCTTGCTGATGTGCTCCATCATTCCTGGGTCCTGTGAAGCAGCAGAAGCCAGACAAAAACCTGGACCTGAGCGTGCTGCAGGAGGCACCTGCTGGGGAACTCACCCTTATTCCCCTCTGAGGTTTGCAAGGGGAAGGTCTTTCATCCTGCCAGTGGAAAACTGCTCCAAGTAAGCGCTGTGCTTTCCATCACATGGGCATTGCTGCATGGCACAGACTTCACATTAACTTTTAAAGAGCAGGAGGTTGTAGCTAGCCGTTGTTGAAAGCCTCCTCAGTTAATTTACAAGGGGAAAAGAATTTTATAAAAATCTCCATCCGGTATTGCAAACCCAGCCAAGCCTGCACCTCAATTAGCAAGCGCTGCAAAGCCTCAAAAGCCTTAGGGCAGTACCCCCCACACCTAGGGGAGGGAGGGACATAATTGCAGCACCTCGGGGGATAGGAGGTTTCAACTCCCTGCCATCACAGGCAAAAAAAGCCCATCCAGATCCCTCCTGCAGCAGCACCTTGGCCTGGGGAACACAGAATCATAAAGTATCCCAAGTTGGAAGGATCGAGTCCAACTCCTGGCCCTATCCAGAGCAGCCCAAAAATCACACCATACGCGTGAGGGCGTTGTCCAAGCACTTCCTAAGCTCTGGGAGGCTTGGGCTGTGAGCACTGCCCTGGGGAGACTGTTCCAGGGCAAGGTGAGGGTGGCAAGGTGGAGGATGCTCACCTGTAGCCTACAGTAGCAGAGCACAGCAATGATGCACAGTAGGATCACCGTCGCTAGGATTCCCCCGGTGATAACAACAGTTCCCGCTGTCATCCGACCGATTCTCCATCAAACTCTGGAAGGCAGGGACACACAGCTCACCCTCCCTGGTTTTGTCATCACATTGTGGACATGACACCCACAAGCCATCCCAAAATACTGCATCCTCAGTCCTCTCTCCCCAGATGGAAAAGTATCATCCACTATCATCCTCCTCCTCCTCCTTCTCCTCTTAGTGTGAGGACACCTGAGCAGTATCACATCCCCTCGCTGTTATTGCTGCTCTGGCTTGGGGTCTTTGTCAAACACCCCACAGCCCACTGGCAAAACATCCCCCTGAGCCAAAAGGGACGATTTCCACCCTCCTGGCAGAAAATCTAGTTTTTGCTTCAAAACGGAGGAACAAACCTGGGGTTTCACCAGGCAAAGCCAAAGGGGAGCCTCTGAACTCCGCAACAGTCTGAGCCCAAAAACTGCACCCCAGCTGCCTGTCAGGCACTTAGAAGGCTAAGCAGCCCCCACTCCCATCCCTGTGCCATGGCACCCAGGGGATACTTACGTTCAGTGATGGAGGCGTTGGACCTGGAAGAAGTGGAGGGAGAGGTTAGATATGGCCTGACCCCTTGCACCTGCCTGCCTTTCCCCATTTCCCAAGGATTTGCCTTGATTTGGGATCTGCGGGAAGCCCTGCTTCACCCCTCTGTTATTTTCTTTAATTTGAAGCAGGGAAAGGAGGCGTTTCCCAAGCTCGGAGCAGTGCTCTACAGGAACAGGGCACAGGCCTGGCTTAGTCAGCATTTGGCCTTTTCCACTTGAAAATTTATGACGAGGCAGGCGGATGCATCAGCGCACAAGTGGCCGATGTTGTAGGTGCCACTGGGAAAGGAAACCTCTCCTCCATCCCCTCCAGGACAGGCGAGCCCCAGCATCCCCCCATCACCCCACAGACACTCACCCAGAAAAGGACAGGCAGGATGTCACAGTCACGCTGGCCCCGGGGCGGCCGGTGGGGACAGGCAGCACCACATGGCCACGGGGAGACTCAGCAGCCCTGGGAAAGAGAACAAGGAGAAAAACTCCACTGTCAGCTCATCTCCCTTCCCAAAGGGGCTGCCCAGTGTTCCCATCCCCACCGATGTCACCGCAGTAGGGCTAAATAAATTGCTTTTTTAGGGAGACTGTTGGGAAAGGTGGGTGCTGTAAAGGTGGGTAAAGCAAACTGCCAGGAAAGGATGATCCCGTGCCCCAAATCTGCCATTTCACCAAAACTGAGGACTTGTAGCAAGAAGCGGGTGCAGCCATGGCCCCATCACCCCCCACCCTCCTGGCGATGCCCGGCGCAGCCACATTTCATTATTGGCCCTCCTGTCCCTCAGTGCCTCGTCCAGAACAGGGATAATTGATAGGGCCCAAGTGCCAGCCCGTTGCAGCTGAGGAGATCTAATTACCCGCTCAGCACGTGGCCCTAATTAACGGAGAGAGGTGGCAGGTTCCAGGCGAGACCTTCCCAAGTCTGCCCTGGCCCCTCTCTGCCGCACGTCCCAGCAGGCACAGCATGGAACCTCCCTCCCCGAAAATCACCCACCCTCCTCACTCTGCTGTGGTGGTTTGCACATCCTGCCTGCCACAAATTGATTTTCAGCTCATGGGAAGTTCCTGTAGGAAGCCGAAAGGGGGGCACGCATTGGATTTCCTCCTTGAGCTGCTCTCACACACAAAACAAAGGGGAAAAAAAACCCCCAAAGAAATCAATATGCCCATAACCCTGCTAATATCTCCATCCATCAGGAGACCCAGCACAGAGCTAATAATAGAGACCAACACACTCAGCTCCTGCTCCCTATTACCAAACTGTACCCTGAACCACTGCCAGGGGTGTGAGGGAACACACAGGGAGCCTTCAGTGGGGCTGTCACCTTCCCAGCTGCCTTTCTTAACAGGGAAAAGGTGACAGTGGGTGGCTGAAAATGGCAAATGCTGACCTTTGATGACCCCGAGAGGGACATGCTGGGCGGTGATGGATGATGCAGGCAGCTGTTCACATCCAGAAAACTTCATTTCATGGGAGCTGTGATTTGATTTAAAGCTCAGAGAGCAGCATCCAATTAGCCTGAGGATTGGAGTGAGCAGGCAGCCCTGGACCCTGGGGAAGGAGGGACTAGCCCTGGGGATCCTTTGGTCACCTCTGAGACCTGAGTGTCTGATCGGTGCTGCCTCGAGGATGGCTGGGCTTCCACATGCCCCAGCTCTGGTATTCCCATTTCTGGGAATGCTGGGATCAGCATTTCACTAGCCCCACTCAGGAACTGGGCTCTTCCTTATTAAAATTGTGAATGTTACACAGAGGCAAAAATGGAAATGAAGTACAACAGAAGCACTGCCTTTCCTCATCTCTTTGGAGGGGATGTTTTTCAAGAGGAGGATGTTCCTGCCCTTCTCCCCTTCCCCAAACCCTGCCCACGGCAGTCCAGAAGTTCATTTTCTACCGAGTTTGTGCCTATAAAATAGCATTCTCTAGCCCACAGCTCTCTTCTGCATGGATGAAGAAGGGAATGTAACACCTTCCAGGGAAGGAGCAAGAGCCACAGTCTCAGGAGTAACTGGGGTTTTGGGAATTAAAAGTCAAATTTGTCCAGAAAGGGGCAGGACAACTACAGCAGCCTTTTCACATCTCTGTTCCACCAGAAACCAGCCCATACCCATTTTCCACCCACCCCTCCCAAATGCATCCCAGCCTGCTGGGAAAGGAGCATTTTGGGCTGCATTGGTTCAGCTCCACACAGCGCCATCACTCCACCCCAACAAAAGGCCATACATTTTTATGGATCCTGTGAAAGCCTGGGCTGCACTGTGAGCTGAGCTGTCCTGGGACACACAGGCATCCCAGGGGGATGCACAAGGCCAAGTCCCCAAGGCACAGTCTCATGTCTCCTTCTGGCTTTAAAAGGGAGTCGAGAGTTGTTTAAATATTTACATATCCCAGGCTGAGCAGATGCCTTGGCACTGGCTGCTCACCCACTCCTGGGCAGCTCAGGACAGGCAACAACCTCAAGGATGGCCCTGGGGACCCTGTGGCACACAAATCACCTGAATAAAATCAGGATTTATATCAGCAGGGCTGCGTTACCCTCCCTGCCTTTCGGGGAGCGATGAGAGCGGTGTCACTCTGTCCCCGGCGGGTCGGGGGTGGGCGGAGGGCGGGTCCGTGCCTTTATCGAACTGCTCCGGGCAGGCGGGCAGAGCCGCTTGCTGCAGAGATATATTTTCTTTAATTGATGTTGCCTCGCGGCGCAAAGTTACGGCCTGAAAAGTGACTCTGGGAACGAGCAGCATCTCAGGCTTCTATATTTATTCTCCTTCAATGACGTCCATAGCAGATTTGCACGGTTTGCAAGTCGATGGCGAGGTTTTTGCCAGCACTCCCAGCCCAGCGGAGACACTCCCGTCCTTACTCACCCTGGGCGTGCCAGCAGCCCCGAGCTCATCGCTGCCACCCGACAGGGGTCAAACACTCACACCAGAGCCCGGGAGCAGGTTTAGGCTGGGGCTGGGCACGGTTAAACACCGTGAGCATCATGCCGAACCTTGCCACGAGTCCTGCCCCAACCCGGGGGGCTCTGCTCTCCTGGTTTTGCTCTGCAGCTCACGGGATAATTCAATGAAATGTCTGCCTGGTAAATTAGCCCGGCCGCTGCCTCACCAGAGTCATCTCCCAGGGCGTAATTGGAAAAAACCAGCATCAGGGGCTGCCTTTTCAAAACAGATTATGGCAGCAAACAACAGGGCAGCTCCCGGGCAGCTGCGAGCTGCCCTGGACCCAGCCCAGTGAGATTCAGGGGGACCAACCCTCTGCTGCGGACCCCCAGCCATGGGGCAGGATGGGTGCTCAGACAGGGCAATGTCAGGTGCTCTGTGCTGCAAAGCATCCGGGGACAAACCAAGCCATGGGGGAGCAGAAACAAGGAGACCCCCACCACAAGAATGAGCTGAGCCAAATGAAATTTTACCCAGAGCAATGGCAATTTTGGGTGCAGCTGGCAGCCCCCCATAGCCTGCCTCTGGTCCCAGTGCTCGCCCCCAGGCTTCCTGCCCAGGTGACAAACCCCATGGTCACGGTGAAGCTGAATCAGCTGAGCCTGCTGCTGGTTCTGCTGGAGTTATACTGGCGTCTGGACCGTCTGTGCAGACATAAAGCACAGCAGTAGTTGGGAAAACTTTTATTTCCGGTTTTTCCCAGCAGAAAGGGTGTTTCGTGTGACCCATTTCCTCCCCAGGGCTCTTTCCTGCTGTGATGCCTTGGTGCCTTGGGTGCCATGGGGTTTTCCCAGCAGTTTTGCTGTAGCCAACACCCTACCACAAGGGCAGCCAGGTCGCAGAGGTGACATTGTCCCCCAGCTGAGGCTCCAGTGAGTCACAGTCAGTCATCAAAACCAAAAATTCTGTGCCCTGCTGCATGTCTGTCCTTGCTTTCCCTCCACCACCTGGACCAGCTCCCCAAGGCTGCCTCTTCCCAGCCCAGGGATGGGAAAGACAAAATACCAACAAGGATGTGAGACCAGCTCTTTTCTTGTAAAAGCTTTGTGGAAAAGGCAAGATATTAATCACAATTAAAAAAAAATCAAACGTGTTCAATGGTGGGAGCTGCCAGCCAGACCCCAGCTCCCGGGTGGGCATGAAGGGCTGCATTCCTGCTCTAACACTGTGCTCCCAACCTGCTGAGCCCAGGAGATCCTTTCTCCTGGCCACCAAACTCTGCCAAAAACCACCTTTTTGCTGACCCAGGTTCACTGCCTCCCACACCAGGCCTCATCCTGCCCTGTGGGAGCCCAGGAGAACTTCCTTGCCGACAGCAATTGTCTTTGCAGCCACAAAGGACCAAGCCTCACCCTCCGATCTCTGGCCAGGTATATGAAGCCCTGGCACATCCTGGGCTGACACATCCACATTCCTCTCCCTGGGAGACCTCCCAGCACTTCCCAGACTTCTGGAGGAAGGGCAGCTTTGCAGGCTGAGACGTCTCAGGCACGGATTATCCTGGTATCTCGTTACTTGGGCATCTCATCTGCCCTTTATCTCCTTAAGCGACTATCCCGATCCCATCTCGCCTGCCTGCGTGGATTAAAACTGCAGCCATGTGTACGAGGGAGGGACACAGAAGGGCCTGTCACCCCAACCTGTCCCCCCAAACACACACAGACAGCAAACCCCATGGCTCAGCCAGGGCTGCACCTGGATCAAGGCAAGTCTCTGTATAATTACAACCCCATTGGCAGCTCCTTCTCATTGCAGGGTGGCTTAAAACCCAGGGTGGGAGAACGGCAGCTCCCTCCTCATCCCCCCACACGTCTGCTACCCTCTGTGTTTGCTCAGCCTGCTCCCAGTTAGCCCAGCTCGGGAGCTGGGGCGGGTGGATGCAGTCCCAGGAAGGGCAGTGAGCAGCTCCGGACACAGAGAAGGCATCAGATGTGGGCAGCCCACAGCGGGATGCAGGATGGGAATATCCTCAGCCTGATCCACCCAGCTCATCTCCTGCCGCTGTGCCCGGGGTTCCTCCCGGGGCAGCTCCTGGCAAAAGCCCCGTGTGGCCAAGGCCAGGAACGTGTGCCGGGGAGCCGCTCTGCCGTGCTCCCAAAATAACCAGGGACAAAACTGGTGGCACGAAGCCAAGTCACATAGAGAAGGGCTTTTGAGATTATCCAGCACGTCAGATCCCCACGGGGCAGCCAGCACCTGGCCAGCGTCCCTGCTGCAGGCACCGTCCCTCCCAGCACCCACACATCCCCAGCAGGAGCAGCTGCAGCAGCTGGGAGTGGAGCGAGCCAGAGTGCTGGGTGTGTCCCAGGTGAGACCCACCCTTGCCAAAAAGCTGGAGAATTTTCCCACGCACGTGTGCTAAAGGCTTGGGTCCACGGCCTGAGGAGAGCCAGAGCCCAGGCTGGATCCTGCTGTACTGTGGATCCCTGGAGGACACAGATCCAGAGAGCGAGCACTTGGATCTTACTTGCACCCCATGTTGCCCCCGTCACAATGGCTGCTTACAACATCCAGCAAAAGACACGGATCCTTGTGAGCTCAGGAAAGAGCAGGAAGGGTTATTTGCTTCCACCCTGATTCCACCCTTGGTGTTCACACCTTGCACTGCTGGGGGTATCCCACAACTGTTTTAACCCAGTGGCAAGGCACCAACACAGCACAGGCATTCCCCAGCATCAGCCAGCACTCCCAGCACTCTCCCCAGCAGTGTGATGGAGCCAGCCTCCCATCAAGGATGCTCCACTGTTCATTCCCAGCCCTGGGCAGATCTCTCCAGCACTCCCATTGCTCCAAGATGAAACCTTCAACTCCTCATACCAGTGGGCTCTTCCCGTCAGGGCAAGGACATGAAGACCTCAGCTGAATCCCTCCATTCCCTGGGGGCTGCAGACACACTCTGTGGATATACAATCTTCTCCCCAGCTGGATTTTCTTGCTCCTCCCCCACAGGAAGGTGCATGCTCTGCTCTCCAGTGGGGCTAATTCTGCTGGGAACTCAGTGACACCAAATGCATCTTCATCCCGGGCACACAGTGGAAGAGGAGGATCAATCCCAGAAGCATTGTTCAGCAAAACCCCACAGAGCATCCCAAAAAAGGTCCAACCGAGCAGAACAGTGAGTTTCCCTCCAAAGATTTTTTTTTTCATTGAGCCAGTTTCTCAGCAGCTTTCTGTGAAACAACCCCCAGGACAGCTTCTCCTTTGCCCTGGACATTGATGCCATCTCACCCTTCCCACCTCATTTCCACCATTCCCATGAAAATTCTTCCCCCAGTTTCCCAGTTTCCACAAGGATCTGTCCTTGCTGCCCTATCCCAGTTCCTCCCAGCCTGACACATGAAACACAACTTGTGCAAAACCTTTCTGTGTAGCAGCAAGCTCTGCTCCCGAAAGCAAAGCCCAGGGGAAAAGCTCTGGATGAGGCTGGAGCCTCTGTAATCCCATCAGCTGCGGTCCCCCTGGCACAGCACACCGGGGCGGACCCGCTGTGCCTCGGCGTCACCCAATTTACATGCTTTGCTAAAATAAAACACAAAATAAATTCTCCGTCTCATCCCCCTGGGTTTAACCCGTGCCCTCCCGCAGCCTGGGGGCTGGTGGCTGAAACAGTGACAGGTGTTTGAAGGGTGCTGCCCCTCAGGGATGCACAGGGAATGTCCCCCCGTGTCCTACCAGCATCTGCCCTCCTGCCTGCAAGGGTGCCAGCTAGACAGCCACTGTGGAGGGATTCAATTAGCAAAGACATCATTAGGGGTAATTGCACTGTTTACCAGTTAAGAGGAATGAAGGGAGATGAGCCTCGTGTTTGCCCATAAGGTGAGGGGCCACCACGAACCCTCTTGGCTCAGGGGGTCTTTAAATCCCATTTACATCACAGTTAGGAAAACTATATGGATGCCTATTGGTGATTCACTGCTCTTTCCCTTTCACATTTTGCTGCCTGCCTCATATTCATCTCCATCCAGCCATGGGGCCAGCTGAGATCTCCCCCAGCTGCCCACCAGATCCAGGTAAGGGTTAAACAGGACATGGCCATCAGCATCTCTAACAAACCAGGTACACCTCTGCCTCCTTCCAGCTGGGCAGCTGCCCTTTGGCACCAGGGAACAGACAGTCCCCAGATCACAGCTCCTCCAATAAAAACCCAACCCTAGGGCTGGTTATCATTTAATCCCGCTCTCACAGTAGCTGCTGATGTGCATGGTGCTTGGGAAATATCTTTTTTTCCAAGGGAAAGGCAGATGGAGGGTGCCAGCCCTGGGGAGGACGGCACAGGGAAGGGCAGCCTCTTCCTCTGCATGATGCAAGACCTGCTGCTCTGACTGTCAGCATCCCCCCCGGCATGTTCGCTTGGAGTAGAAACAGAGATTTATTTTAATGACTCATTAAAGCCTAATTGCATTCAGGCAGCAATACAGAGAGAGGAGCCTCCCACGTGCACCAGTACTACAGTCGGGAGGGCTCTCGGAGCCTCCCCAAAAGCGCTAGGCAGACAGACTGTCTCTTTTTGGTGGGGCCAGACATCAGGGCCAGCTGCTGGCTCTGGAAGTGTGGCTTTGTGATTGGGATCCAAAAAACAACCCAGAAAACTCTCAGATCTTCTCTTCGTTTGCCTCTGTCTGCCCGATGTGGCAGCTGCCACCAGCTGCTCATCCCTGAGCTCCAGGGAGGAGATGTGACTTGCCCAGAGCTTGGATGTCCATCTCCAGGGCCTCTGGGTGACCATTTCCTAGCCCTGGGGACACGTGTTTGTAACTTCCCCCTGGGCTTCTAAGGACCCCATAGCAGGAGCAGGGTGGGATTTGCATGGGAGCCACTGCAGGTCACCCAGGCAGAGAGCTGAATGTGGCACAGGGATGCTCCTCCCATCCCAAGGACACCACAAAGTGGCCACGCTAAAAACTAGCCAGCCTGGAGGGGAACCAGCCCAAACCCCACCACTGGGGATCCAGGGAAACCCTGGCTACTGACATCACCCATGAGGAGCCCACGTACCTCATCCTTCCTGGTGGGATGCAGACCCAATGACAGCCACGTCACACATGGGAACAGGAGCTTACAGCCACTCTGACCTCCAGAGATCCCCATCCTCAGGACACGTACTGGGAAGCCCCTCCTGCCCTTCTCATCAGAGAGAATCCACTGATACTGACCTGAGGTTCTCTCCTCCTGGAAAGTTGCCCCATGCAGGGATGGGAAAGCCATGGGTCCCCTTTCCTGCTCTGCAATTCAGACGCCCACAGTACCCACAATGATGCCAATGCTGTGCTGTGGGAGGGCAGCCCACCTGGAGCCAGACACCCCACGGGATGGAACACCCCACGGGATGGACAGGGTTACCCAGTCACAGCTCTGCTCTCCAAGCCACCAGGAATCCATCTCTCAGAGACAGCCCATCCATCGGGATCCTGGACCACAGCCCCATGGCATTGCTCTGGAGTCAAATGCAGGGCACAGCACCCAACCAAAACCCCACTGTTTGTGGTAAATCCAAATGGAGTCATTCCAGGATCAGGCCCAGGACTGGCTTTTCCATAAAGCTATGGGAAAACCTCACCTGCAGTTGCTGTACAGGACTACTCACACTCCTTTCACCCACTGCATCCCAGCCAGAGCGAGGAGGTGCAACGCAACCGGGCACGGGCGGGCTGGTTCTGCAGAGCTAAACTCTTTGCTGGATTTCAGACCAGCTATTTTTTTTTTTCTCGTTGATTTATCACACAGCAGGGCTACAGACTCATCCATCACTCAGGATGCTCCACCTCACACAGCCCCATCAGGCAGGAGCGGGGCTGGCCGGGGTGGTCACACACACGCCGCCACACGCACCCAGTGAGAAGGAAAACCCGACGTGAAGTCTCTGAATGTCTCCTGCAAACGAAGTGTGAAACTCGATTTCAAGAAAACAAGGGTAACAGAGCCACGACAAATATTTCATCCTGGTGGGAAAGCAGCGACAGGGAAGGTTAGGAGGGCAGGGATTCCAGGAGGGATAGGGGGCAGCAGGGATGGAGGATAGAGGGGGAGGAGGTGGGGGGAGCCAGGGAACAAAGGGAACACCACAGCCTGACCTTATTTCTGTTTGCCACTTGCCCTGGGGGCTCTCGGATTTGAGGCATGACCACAGAGCAACTCCCAGAAATAGGAGCATATTTTATGTTCTTGTTCGTGCCCATGGCTAAGGTGGGCGATCCTGCACCAGCTGGCACCAGAGCTCCTCTCAACTCTCCATCCCAGCAGACACACACAGCTGCCCAGCTCTCCTGTCGGTCCATGCACCCAAAATAGCCCATGCAAAATGGCTGGAGGATGCTCCGCGTTTCTCCAGAGAGGAGGGCTTGCCAAGTGGGAAATCCTTCACACCTGATTTCCACCCTGCAAAGGGTCTTTTTGGCTGGAACAGTGCAGGGCTGGGCTGCCTCTCCTAGGCAGGTCTCTGGAGCTGGCTGTCCTCAGGCCTGTGGCCAGGCTGAAATCCAGCACTTTGGAAAGAGATGGATGAGGATTTCACATCCCAGCAGAGATGGTGCTGGAATAGGATCAGACTCACTGATCCCATGTTCACCATCACATTGAGAACGGCAGCCTGCTGATGCTCTCCCCTTCAACAGGTGAAAAAGTCCTTCCTAGGAAAAGCCTTTTCTCCCAATCCCTGGCAAAGTCCAGGTTAGAACCCTTTGGATCCTGCAGGAACAACGCTGAGTGTCAAGCAGCAGCCCCAGTACACACAATATGCCTCGAAGAGCATCACAGGAAATTCTGAGGCTTAGGCAAGCAAGGGGCAAAGCTGGGGAAGGGGAAAAAATCAGCCCCAGAAACACAAGCCTCCATTGGGGTGGAATATTCCACTGCCCCTTAGAAAATCTCTCTGCTGGAGGAACAATCAATAGTACACAAATGAAATACAGCTGAAAACACTAAATGTTTCCACATGCCCTTTTGAAGGGAATAAAATCCTCCAGGATAACCTTAAGAGAAAACAAAAGCCAGGCAAATAGCTCGAGCAGAGGTCTCCTTTAATTACTGCAGCCCAGTGAGAGATAAAACAGAGATCCTTCGCAATAAACAAAAGGATTTGATTTCCTCCACTTCAGCAAAGGCAACCACCATTTCTGTGGAGAGGTTTGGTGGTGAGGTTGGGGATTTGATGGGCTGGCATGTCCTTGATGAATGGCAAAGCTTTGGGCCCCAGGAGAGGGAGCAGGAGGCTAAGCCCCAGACTTGGGACTTCCAAAACTTCAAGCGGTTGCAAAGAAGTAGCTTTAGAGACGGGAATACTCTGTCCTACCCACCCGAGCTGCCATCAGAGTTCACGGGGACTGAACAAACCCAGGACAGCGCTAAGTCGGACAACACAACCCTGAGAAAATGAGCCAGGATCCCGTAGGGCATCACAACCCCGGAGCTTCGCCCAGACGAAGCTGCGGCGCAGGGACGCGGCGCAGCCCCGGGATGCAGGGAGCAGGGTGATGCAGGGAGCAGGATGGTGCTGGGAGCATCCCACCCGAGCATCCCAGCCGGCTGTGTTCGGCGCCCCCCACCACTCCGGCTTCCCCCTTCCCATCGCAGCCCCAGTCCCCGCCAGAGCCTTTCCCTGGCCCCGACGCCCCTGGAGAGCGGGGGAGGCGGGCGGCGGGGTGCCCGAGCCGTACCTGGGCGCCCGGGCCGGGCAGCAGCGAGCGGC